>CAUYQV010132756.1:0-74653 GCA_963574575.1 Galagoides demidoff
GGATGGATAGAGGTAGGGTAACTGGTGGACCACACCTACGGTACATCTTATAAGGGTACATGTCTTAACACAATAACTAAGAAAATGCCATGAAGGTTATGTTAACCAGTTTGATGAAAATATTTCAAATTGTATATAAAACCAGCACATTGTACCCCATGACCACATTAATGTACACAGCTATGATTTAATAAAAAAATTATGATATAATTTTTAAAGACTTGAATAACACTGAAAATCATAAAGATAAGCTCAAGCTGCTTTTCCTAATCCCCACTCACTCTGGTTGGAACCATTCCCCCCCCCCATATTTTATATTACTCTTGTAATTATGGATTAACAGCAATTGTCAAAGTTGGCTGGGCTTTGGAATCAGTGGCTACTTTTTTATTTTTTTCTTTTTAAGTTTAAGTTACAGATTTCTTATTCCCAGTCCAGAGTTTCTTGGTTGTATTCTGGGAACCTATATTTTTATTAAATTCTCCAAACAATTCAAATGGGTCATTTCAGAATCACCATTCAAAATATGCGATACCATTTACAAAGAATTACAGTAATTACACATCTGGCTTTTTATGTACTACACTTTAAAGTAGGGGACAAAGTTTAATTTCATTTCTTTGTGTGTTTGAGTTTCATCCATATTTCTTATACAGTGGTCTGCAGCAGACAACCAGACACATCTCAGTTTGAGTGATATATGCAAACTGCAATATTTCTGTGAGTCTCACTGCTCATATAAGAGTGTATATACCTAACGGTCTGTGATAAAATGTAAATAGCATTATGCATCAAGAAAGCAGCCCCAAACACTATGAAACCAGTGGTTGTAATAGAAGAGCTGGTAACAGTAACAGCAATAGCTCTGGTAGTATTAGCAGTACTTTCTCAATAATTACCTTTTGATTTAAGTAGGAACGAAGTAAAGCCATCTGTTTAAAACAATCTATTGCAATAATCTAGAAGAAATAATACCTTGAGCAACGAAGAATGAAGAGGAGAAAATGATGGTAAGTCAATTTAATCATCATCTTATATGGAGTGATAGGCTATGCAGAAATGGGAAACAATGGATGTAATCAATCAATCAATTATGTCTTTTATGTCTTTGATTCAGTTGCATTTGGTGTTCTCATCAATAAGCTAAAAAAAAGTTGGTATAGATCTGTGCAACTGAAAAACTTTTGCTTCACTCTAATCCCTGTTACATTCACAGGGATTCCTTCTCTTTATCTCCCCCTGAACAAACAAATCCATTATAATTGATCCTAAAAGATGTGTTTATATGGAGGTTGAGTGCAGATGGCAGTGAAGAAGGTGAATCAGGCAAAAAAGACCCCCGTAGAAATTCTTGCTCAGCAACTTTGACCATATCCGAGTTCTCTTTGACCTCTCTGAGGCTATACTGTCAAATCTGAGGCACCCTTGACAGAGTGGTCCACTGTGCAGCACTAAAGGTGAGGGCTGGGGGCAGCTACTTTCCTTCCTTCTCTCTCCCCCTTTCTACTCTGAGTTCTTTACTTTCCCTTTCTCTTTTTGATTCTTTTATAATCCATTTAATTTTTCTTCTTTTATGCCGTTTTTTTCCTATCTATGCCTTTAAACTATTCACAAATCTCTGGAGCATTTTCTAGGCACAGCAGAGCACCCAGGGCTCAGTAGTTATCTGTATTGTCAAGAAGAGGTATTGGTCGCTGGTCTCACAGACATACTGGAGAATGACTTTCTGTGAACTAAGGCCAACTGGAGGTGTGAAGAAGTCACAATGATCCAGCAGTAAGTCATAATAAGGTTGTATTCAAACCATCTAAAAAGATCCAGTGTGTGCCTTTGCAAAGATGTGTGTGCATGCACCTTGAGCTGTAGACATACATCTAACTCACAGGATGCATGTGTTACATTCATGACCTTGCTCCCCCAAACAATTTGCATCTAAATCGTCTTTTTCCACCTGATTTTATAGTGATTATCTTAGTCAATAGTAAAGATACAGTAACTAAAAAAAACAAGACACGAGCTTTTTGGAAGGAGAAAAAGCATATTCTAGTGTAATCCCTGTAGCTAAAAACTCCTATGTGGGCGTTTTTATTTCTCACAGTCTCAGTTGCACTCTTTCGCCTCCTGCTTTGCTTAACCCATGGAGGCCTGGCCATGGGGAAGGCATATTACTACTGCATGACTTTCTGATTCGTCCTTCCATTAATTACCATAGCTCTGTAACACTCGGCAGTACTCTGCTGGAGTCACAGGAAACAAAATGTGCCCTTCTGCTGATGAAACTTTGCTGTCTGTGGAGATATTTTAGCCTGCTGCCTGGATAATTACATGTGTAACTCACATTAGCAATATAGAGCAACTTAAGGCGGGTGCACCCCGCATGGCCACATGGGGCCCCGCACTGATGTGATGGCCTCTTGCCATCATCGGTCACTGAAGTGGCAGCTGCAATAACCCTTACCCAGTTCTGCCCCCTCAATAATCATCTGGCACTACTTGTGTTTTCCCTCAGTCAAGTGAGGGCAAGCACCTTCTGGCCCGTGGGGGTTGGGCACAGATTGAGACAGGATGTCATGTGCCTCACGAAAGTCAAGGTTGGGTCACAGGCCTCTTAGGGCAAAGAGGGTAAGAAAGAAAGGAAAACTAGCATTTATTAAAAGCTTAGATGAGACCAGGACTTGTGCTGAGCACTTGCTCACATGTCACGGAACTTGATTCTCACAATAAAGTAAAGGAGGTTTCACAATTGCTATTTTACACATAAAGAAATGACGCACAGAGAAGTTAAGGTAATCCCTCAGCATCACTCGGCCAGTTTGTAACTCAGGACTAGAGGTCCCGTGTCCCACTTCCTAATCCAGTGTATTCAAACATTCAGGCTTTGGAATCAGACTGAGGTCAAATCCTATCTCCAGCATCTCCTAATCATATTTACCAGAATAATTTTCATACCCTCTCTGTAGGCCACTTCTCTAATTGAAAAATGGGAGTAATAATACTGCTAACCTCATAAAATTATCATGAAGGTGAATTCATGTAAAACCTTTAGCACAATCCCTGAAATATAGCAAAGATTTCAAGAAATTCCTGGTAGAGCTCATAGGCTGGTGGGGAAGACAGATGCATAAACAGATAAATTACAGTGAAACATGCCAAGCACTAAAATAAAGTGAAGAAGAAAGTGGTGTGGGACCTCAGAGGAGAATTTACTTAGCACCGCCCATCCTGTAAAATGTGAAGTGCGTCCACCTTAATGAAAGGGAAAGGGAACTCACGATGCTGTCTGTGGAAACTGGCTCTGGCAGAATATAGTGATGGGTTTAACAGGTAGAGACAGATAAGGTAGTTCCAGGAATCATTTTTTACTCACAGCTCCTCTGCCTGCTTCTGGAAGCCCTTTGGGGTTGCTGTACCGAGTGCTTAGCTTGACCATTAGTACTGCTGTTTTTAGAGCTGTCAACATTTATATAAAACTGAACTCATCTTATCCAAAAGGCCGTATATAAAGTCTACGAATGAATCATTTTTCCCTTACCAAAAGGAAAAAAAAAAAAGACCCTATAATTCTCAGAAATCAAAAAGCAGTATTAATTTCTAGGGTTTTTTTGTTTGTATAATCTAATAAACTATGATGATCTTTAAGCAATATAAATTGGATAAAAACATCACTGACCCTTAAATAGAATGAGTTTAGTATAGCACCCCAATTTTCAAGTCTTCTCTCCAGTGTTATGCTGAAAAGATCATTACCCACCGGTTGAATGACTTTCTATTTCTCCGAACACACTTCCAGGCTTTTTAGCCTCCAGACTTTGGCTCCTTCAATCCCCTTCACCTCTATTGCTCTTCCTCATATCCTAATCTCTGTCTCTCAAATTCTGTCCCCTAAGTCTCTCCACTCAGATGCCTCCTCTTTCCTAAAGTCTCTTTAGGCCTCAAAATTTCTCCCAGATATTATAGGGGCTCAGGCTTATCTACCTTGGCTTTTCCCAAACACCCTGTTCTGTACTAGTTCCAGATATTATCCTCTTCAATTGAGACCCAAAGCACAAGGCACATTTTTCAAAGGGTATGGGGTGGGGAAGGATCCACGTATCTATTAGAAATGAGGACAGAGTCACATGGGAAAAAAATAGCTGTTAAACACTTCAATCACTCAGTTTAGAATCTTTTATATGACAAGGACCTAGACAGTTCTCCGTTGAGTACAGGAAAAATAAAATACAGCAGCTCTGCCTTTAAAGAATTTACACTTTTAGAAATGAGACATATACTCTGAGAATAGTTATTTACAAACATAAATATAAAATAGCATCTACCATTTTTCTAAGTGTTTGCTGTATTTCAAGGGCTGTTCTAAGTGATAAAGTGGTATCTTTATCTATAATCTATCTCGCTACCTATCTCCTCATTTTATCCTCTCAATAACTCTAGGAGTTGGGTACTATTATTACCTCCATTTTACTGAGGAAGAAATCGCAGCATTGTGCCATACCTCAATTGGTAAGTGACGGAACACTGACTCCAGAATTTATGTCTTAGCTGTATTTACTGTCTTGGTTGTATGATGAATAGCTAAAAATTGGAATTTCAACTACATATTCAGAGACTAATGGCATTCAGAAGAGGAAAACAAGTCTGTGTATTCAAATAAGAATCCAAGTGTTCTGTGATAGGGGGACAAAAACAAAAAGTCCAGCCTGAATAGAGAAAGTCCAGCGTGATATTGTGGATAGAGGAAGAAGGTTCAACAAAGTGACCGAGGGAGAAATGTCTGTGATTTGTATGGAGGGACTTAGGGAGAAATAAGGACCAAAAGGTCAAAAAAGGATATTTGATACAAGATCTTGACCGTAAGGTGAAATGTTGAGATGTGATAATCCAAATAATTGGGAAGCATCACAGGTTCTAGTGGAGCAGCGGGATGCTGAATTGAAATTCCTAATCATCAGGAGGCACCGGTGAGCTGCATTTCACACTGGGTCACACCCCGCCTGTGGTCTCTACTAGGGTCTCTTCTCGGTATGCTTTTTGGGTTGCTCTAAGAGTTATTGTGCATCAAAGTATCCTCCCATTCCAGCAAAGTTCCTGGAAATACTAGGTGATCATAAGTGGTTGCTAAATGAATGAACATGCATGAAAAGAAAGTTGGGAGAAAATGGGATAGGGCAACGCAGATAGGCAAATAAAATAAATATGCTTTAAAAATAAAGTGGCAAGCAGAGGAGTCAATGCCACAGTGAAGTAAAGGGATATGAAAGTTGAAAAAAGGGTCATTTAATTTGGCCAGAGGGATGTCTGCGTGATCCTCCAGAGTACTGCGCTAGGGATAGGAAGAAAGGCCAAACTTAGTCTGCATCATGTTAAGGGGAAAACCAAAGGCCATAGTTATAGTCCATGATTTTGTTAATTAGCAAGAAAAGAGCCATTGCATCAAGAATCCATTTATTTTAAGAGGCCAGAAATTTCTTCATTTAACTTATGAATGCAAGTGTCTTATGTAAAATCAGTGATAAAACATTCACGCTTATCTCTGATTGTGACAAAATGTGTCCAGACTTTTGAGCCCCTTGGACAATCTACATCACAACTCTCAAATTGTAATAGTATTATACAAACCGGACATTGAGAAATTGAATTGCTCATTTCGATTTCAAAAACTGCACAGCAGGCCATAGACACAGGGCTAGTGCTTCCTTTAGTTTCCACACCAGGAGAAGGAAGGCATTGGGCGCAACCACCCCTGAGCTTCTGCTAGTCTGACAATCTCTAGGTCCACACAGTCTGCCATACCCAGGAAGCCTCTTGTTTCTCCCAAGCCAACTGTCAGCCTGACCTTTACAAAGGATTCTTAGTCATCTAATTAGCTCCAAGAGAGGTTTCTAAAATCCCACGATTACATTTTTAACTAACTGAAAATTACAAGAAAAGTTGAATAACAAATGTAATTAAACACAATGCAGTTAGAATTCAACGTACACCTCTAATAAACACTAATACCCACATGAAGGCAAGATTCACAAAAACAAAAAGCAATCCAATATGTTACGTTTGGATACTCTAATAGCCAAGGCCTCTTTAAATATTTTCTGTGAAAGCAGAACTTTTTGGACGATAAAGATAATTAAATGCTGTAAGAGTAGTGATCCATTTGACAGAGGGAATTAAAACTGTGAACAATTTCTAATAGAAATATGAACTCCCAACCTCGATTCTGTCAGGCTGACACTCTTTCCACAAGAAGCCGGAGTGGAGATGGGGGAAATGAAAAGAGTAGAAGGCCAAGTTCAAGAGGCTCAACATTTCACATCCTAAGCTAGTTACAGGCGAGCTCCTTTGCTGAAATGAAACAGTGTTGTATAGAATTGGTGGGTGGGAGTGCGGAGGGGTTGGGGAATAATGCAAACAGTGATTAGTAAACTGAATTCACAGATCACAGGCCAATTTTCTTTAAACAGTGGTATTCATTTAATGCTACCAAAATATACTTGTTTTACAGAAAAGTCATATGCAAATTAGACTTAATTTACTATGCTTCCTTTCCTCTATAAAAAAGTGAACAGATTAAAAAATGAGATTTTCCTGCAATTTGGGTATACATATTCCCAGTTGCAAGCAGTATTTTGTCAGCTGTGTTGGAGTGATTAGTTTCACTTTGTCAGGCACCAGCCCACATTCCCCATTCAGTAGTATGTTGTATAGAAATGGTTATGTGATTTTTTCCTTTTGATTCTATACCTTAAATCAGCACTGCAACCATTCAGATTATACATGGAAATTCAGCCTTCACAGCACTCAGAGGGGCTCGTGGCCACATAGCCAATCTATTAAACACAAACATTAATGAATAATACCCTTCTACAAAATCAAGCAATTTTCTTATTTAAATAAATATATTAGAAAGAATATTAGCTGGAGAGTGTGTACATGAGAAAGAAAACGGATATGTGTTAAATTCCTCATCTCCCCCTGGATTGGCACCCCTCTAAAGGTCGGCTCACCAGCCTCAGGTTTAATTCCCTTCCTTGCTGCTACTGTTCAGAGGTAAATGCTCGCTTTTTATTAAAAATCAAAAGCATAGGCGCTTGTAATCTCTCTGGACTCAAAGTTGTTGTGTTTTTTTAATAAAAATGGAAAGTTTAGCTCAAAGCAATAGCAGCTAAAATTAGAGTGAAATCAGCAGCTGCTCCCCAGGGAAGGTGGAAAAACCAAACAACGGTTTGTTTTTTCTTTGCCTACCATTTAGGTCATATTTTTTTCCTCCCTTAAATTTGGAAGACTTTCCAAACATTTGCATATGTCGGCAAAACAATATGTTACGTGCGTGACCTCCCTCAACTTTTACTCCCCCCAAATGGTGTCAGACATCGGCTTTTCAGGTAAATGTACAAGAAAACTGCCTTGAATTTCCAGTGTGTCGCAGCTGTTGGCAATACTGGCAGTAATTAATAACATTAGGGAGGCATTCATCTGTGCCACCAGTCAGCTTTCCTCTATTTCTCCCTCCGTGCAGTTTTGTCACCGCATGTGACAACGGCCACACACAAGGAGACCGGGTTCTCATACAGTGCTATGTCAGACAGCTGACCTTGGTGCTCAGAAATCATGGGCCGAATGGGACAGAATCCACTGAGGCAAAATGAAGTGCAATTTATCCTCACTTTCACCGGCCTCTCTCCACTCTGCTTCATTTACTCACTGTTCTGATGTATTTAAGGATGACATAATTTTTCTCTCCCTTTCACCATTTGTACCACATGCCCCACCCTCACTGTAGTGACAGCATTAGCTCAGCAACCGGCACATCATGAGCAAGTCGTGCATGGAATCTCGTGCTGGGGCAGCTTTCCTTTCAACATGTTTTTCTTTATCTGCCTTCCGAGTTTTCTCTTCCTGCTTCTTAGAATTATTCTGAGAGCATCTAGGCCATGGAGTCCTCTTTGGAACTGCTTTCCTAAAGAGCTTCCTGCCTCAACCCTGTCCTTTACTTCTTTCAATGACTTCATTGTAACATATTAAAGAAAGGATATAAGAGATATTAAAGAAAAAAGTCATTCTGTCTACTTATGTAAGCGGTTCTAATCACTGTGACTACATCAGAATAGTCATGATCATTATTGGAGATTCACTTTACTGAGTGTTTGCTGTGTGCCGAGCACCACGTGAGGGACTTCCCAGATTCTTCTCACTGTATCTTCACAACATCTAGAAAGAAGGTATATTATTAATGGTCTACTGCTGGGAAAATTGGGGTAAGAAGAATTTAGTGGTCAAGATCATACAACTAGTAAATGATGAAACCTGGGTTCAAATTCAGGGAGTTGGACTTTCATTCTTTTCTATCAGTGCTAATGTTTCAGAGCTCCCTTTGACACACATATACACACACATCCTTTCCCAGGGCTATGAAAGGAGAGGAAATAACTTCTACACTACTTCTTCTCCAAACCCAATCAATTGTCCAGTGTCTGGGGCTGGTAGTGGGAAATGGTTTGGACTTTTGAGTTTGGTCCCAATTATTTTCAAGAATGTATTTTGAAACCTGGGCACTTTTAATAGTTGTTTTCCCTAATTTATTCATTCTAGATATGGTTTAGTGATGTTTAATTAATATGTGAAATAATGACACTAGAAAATAATTTTCAAAAGACACAGGATGAATATAATACTAGTTCAGGGGAAAACATGGTATTTATAAGACAATAAAAGAGATCTATAGTTATATTATCCACTGAAGCAAAACTATGTCATAAGGGTCATCAGCTCCAGTGTTTTATATCATAAAGTTATCAACAGAAAGGCTCATAAGTAAACTTCCCATGGGTATACAGCTGGGGATAATTAGATACATCTGAGGGATTTCACACCTTTCTCAGTAGCATCATCTACTAACCAGTCTGTGAACTAACAAACCATTGACCACTTTTGGTCTAATAATTTTATGATCCAGTATAACAATAAAATTTATTTTATTATTGAAGAGGCTATAACCATTCCATTGGGTTATTACATGGAAATAAGCCTGCTTATTCAATCAGGGACACTCAGGAACTCAACCAGGGGCATGAAAACATTTTTCTTTAATATATTTTTGCATTCTGTAAGCTGGATTATGCTTTTTTAATAAAGAAATTGTAGTAGATTCTAGGTACATAAGTCACCTGCGAATATCACCCCTGTCTCAACTCATTTGAGTATGTTTATACATGGAAGCACATTATTTACCCAGAAGATTTATGCATTATATATTTGTCATGCAAATTTTTTTGAAATTGAGTAATATTTCTTTGGATAGATGGTAACTTTTAAAGACTTATTATAAGTAAACAAGTCTTAACCTCAAAACCTACTTAGGGAGAATTTGTTAACCATTTATTGGATATTTTTCCCATCCAAGTCTTTCAATCTTTTAATCTTCATTCTTTTCAGTCATCTTTTCCCCCCTTCTTTTCTTCCTCTATTCCTTTCTCTCTCCTCTCTCTTTCTACCTTCCTTCTCTTTTCCCTCTCCCTTCCCAGAAAACTGTATTAAGCCAGGAAAAAGCATGGGATTTACATGTTTCGAACCACAGATAGAAGCAAATTTACTAATTGGGTGTGAACCATGGGACAACATGCAGAAAATTGAGACTGTGCCAGTGAAAACTAACTTAGTTCTCCACAGTTCTACTATACAGGTTTCAATCCGGCACGTTGGTCATAAAGTAGGTTTATCACAAAGAATAGAGGCTTTGTTAATAAGGACATACTTTCCACTCAGGAAGAATAGAAATTATAACAAAGAAACATTCCAGGAAGAGAAGGAAATGGTTAATATCTATCTACCATGTATATGATTTAACTACTCTGTACAAATCTCCACTTCCAAACACCCATTTCTCATCCTAGTTTCAACTGGACTGTGAGTTCTTTCCCTTACTTTTGCACACGTTTTTTTCAACTTCATAACTTCTGCTTAATCACAGCTTCTGTGTTCTCCCAATTCTGGCTTCTTAGGATTATTAACTCATGGCTTTTTTTGCGTGATTCAGCTTCAATATTCTCTTATAATTAAACCATTTTGTAGAATTACCCCCATTTAAAGTCCAAAGGATCTTTAGCCCAATTTATCATTTTACATTAGTTATACCCTAGTCTAGTTTATGGATTAGTTGTCCTGTTAGCAAATGCCCATTCCCATGTGGGAAGATCTAGGTGAGACTGATTTGCCAGGAGGAGACGGGTAGCCAAAAGCTTAAAAGTTTAGATAGTTCTTCTGAAGAGACTGTAAGGGAGCAGTGGGACAATTCCCCAATCTGTATTCATTATAGGCACCACGGTAGAAATATATATGTAATTGAAACACTACAAATTAACAGAGGAAAGAAGTAAAACCCTATTTTATCTGATCTGGCTATTTTTGAAGCCTGGGCACTTTTAATAGTTGCTGAATTCTCTTCTCACTGATTACTTTCTCTATTTCTCCCATGGTAAAGGACAGAGTTGTTTGTCTCAGATGCAGAGGTCTAGGGAAAAGCAGAATATTTTTCCACCTAAGGTTTAGTTCTATCATCTCCTCTATGCTAACTCTCCTAACAGGAATGTAGAACCAATTTCAGCCTCAGATCCTGGCCCTCAGAAACTTACAGAACATGCTGCCCTGCGTCTGAGCATAGAGATCAGTCACCTGCCTTGTTTACGGCCTTCTCTCAGCTTCATTAGACGTTTTTACTTACTGCTCTTGAAAACGTAAGAACTGAAGACCCCAAAGGGATCTTCAACCCTTCCTGTGAGGTTTAAATTACAATTGTTTAATATTCGTGGAATGGTCTCTGATTCAAGACATTGTTTCTTTTCACAGGACATTGACACAGGTTCAAAGAGAAACACGATTTATCTTCTTCCTTGAGGTGACATAATCCTGGAACTGGAGTGTCCACCTCCTATAAGTAATGTTTGGAGAGTGTTTTGACATTTATTTGATCAATTTTTGCACATTTTTATCTTCTTGGAAATTGCCATTGGAAAGTAAATATAATTGATAATGATTCTTTCTGGAGTTCTTTATGAATAAAAGGAACAATGTTCTTGACAGTATAAGAATATTCATCCAAGAAGCAATGACAGATTTGGGGATGTTGTGACATCTAATGTAGTCCTTATATTCTTCAATTCTCTGTATATGACTGATTATAAAACACAATGATATAATACTATTACCCACCTCCCTACACATTTGATAACATCATGCATTATATTCATTCATTGAACCATTCAGCAAGTATATGTTGAATGCCTACTTCTGAGATCCAAGAATGTGGCTGTGGTGGTTAATAAAGATGCAGAAAGGCACAATTCCTCCTTCTGGTCTACACTGACATCTGCATAGAATGCAGTGAACACAACTTTCCATTCGTACTAGTGATGGTCTATTCCCACTGACTTGTGAGACACCCGAATCACTACAAACAAGGCTTTGGTTCCCCCTGAATAGTCTTCTTTTAGTTTCTTTGAATTCATCTTTTTGTAACAAAATGTGCTGGGTACCCAAACTTCCCTGAGAATAGCATTTTCCCCTGAGCTGAGAGGAATTATTCTTCTTTCCTTCAGCTTGTCTTTCCAAAGGGTGTCAACAATAATCAGCGCTCTTGGGATTATCTATAACATCTATGATTTTACAGTCAGTTACATTGCTTTCTAACTACCTTTTCCTTTGCACAGTCTTCGAGGATTGTAATATTATCTTAGCTCTTCCAGGATTAGATCACACCTCTCAGCTTCTCATGCCTTCTATGACCCTCCATTGTAGCTGTTCATGCTGGAAAATGCTAATAAACATATCTGCTGATAATGCCTAAGATGGTAACGTTTCAAACTTTTAAGTTATGCTCTTAACCATGTCTAAAAGATGTAAGCCTAGATGATTCTGTTACCACATTACCCAGCTGTGGGGTTAATTAATATTCATCCTTAATAAAGATATGGGAAGACAGTTCCTACTCCTGGCCTTTATAGACATTTTATAGATACCATGATACCTTCATCCTTCATAATAATATTTAAGAAATATATTTTTGTAAATAAGGACTCACTACCTCCTTCTTATAGCTACCCTCCACTCTAATCCAATCACCCACTCTTACCTCTTTCTTACTGGTGTTCCTGTTTATGAAATACATGACAAGATGAGCAGGAAGAGTCACATATTTCCCTTAAAAGCCAATATTTTTGATTACAATGAAGATATAAAGGTCCCTCAAGCTTTGAAAGAAATTAAGATTTTATTTCTGACAGGGGGAAGAATTTCCAAAGCTGAAAATGATACCTTTTTTATTATGGAAACAGAGGAGTTCACTGTCATATTTCCATTTTCTTAACTTCATCTCTCACACATCTTCCTTCTCCCTTTGTTCTTTCTGCTCTCTAAATTTATATCAGAAAATTTCTATTCATATATTTTTCAGATGCAGAGTTTTAAGGCTTAAGTAATGCCATTTGCCTCTGAGTGAAAGGTATAGAAGAACTGAATAGACAGCTATCCTGAACCCTTCATCATCAAAATATTATCTAGGGAAAACTACAGCAGAGTACCACCTCTATATTAATGATGAAAATCTTTCCTTTCTCCCTCCTAGCTGAAGAGAGATTTAGGACCTTAAAACTTCAAAAGATGTGTCTGTAGGCCATGTGCCTATTTTCTTCAGAGAAGCTTCTGTTCAAGTCCCTTGCCCACAAAGAAGTAGGATTACTTTTTCTTCTCTTATTAATAAGTTTGAGTTCTCTGTGGATTCTGGTTATCAAACCTTTGTCAGAAGGATAACTTGCAAATATCCTCTCCCATTCTGAGGGCTATCTGCTTGCCTTACTTACTATGTTCTTGGCTGTGTAGAACCTTTTTAGTTGATCAGATCCCAGTAATGTATTTTTGGTGTTGCTTCAATTGCCTGGTGGGTCGTCCTCATAAAGTATTCTCCCAGGCCAATTTCTTCAAGTGTTTCCCCTGCACTTTCTCCAAGAATCTTTATAGTTTCATGCCTTAAGTTGAAATCTTTTATCCAGTGAGTCAATTTTTATTAATGGTGAAAGTTGTGGGTCCAGTTTCAATCTTGTACAAGTTGCCAGCCAATTCTCCTAGCACCATTTGTTAAATAGGGAATCTTTCCCTCAATTTATATTTTTGATGGGCTTATCAAAGATCAAATGATGATTAGTACCTGGGTTCATCTCTTGGTTCTCAATTATCTTCCATACATCGATCTCTCTATTTTTGTGCCAATACCATGCTATACTATAGATTTATAGTAAAGTTTAAAGTCTGGTAGCATGATTCCTCCTGATTTGTGTTTTTTTCTGAGTAATATCTTGGCTATTTGAAGTTTTTTCTGGTTCCATATAAAATGAAGTACTATTTTTTCCAGATCTTTAAAGTATGACAGTGGTGCTTTGATAGAGATTGCATTAAATTTGTAAATTGCTTTGGGTAATATGGACATTTTACCAATGTTGATTCTTCCTAGCCATGAGCATGGTATGTTTTTCCATTTGTTAACATCTTCACCTATTTCTTTTCTCAGAGTTTCATAGTTCTCTTTACAGAGATCTTTCACATCCTTTGTTAGTTAAATTCCCAAATACTTCATCTTCTTTGGTACAACAGTAAAGGGAATAGAGTCCTTGACTGTTTTTTCAGCTTGACTATTATTGGTATATATAAAAGCTACTGATTTGTGAGTATTGATTTTGTATCCTGAGACACTATTGGATTCCTTGATCACTTCTAAGAGTTTTGTGGTTGAGTCCCTGGGGTTTTCCAGATATAAAATCATATCATCTGTGAAGAGTGAAAGTTTGATCTCCTCTGACCCTATTTGTATACCCTTGATTGCCTTCTCTTACCTGACTGTGATGGCTAAGACTTCCATTACAATGTTAAAAAGCAATTGAGACAATGGGAAAACTTGCCTGGTTCCTGGTTTTCAATTTTACTCCATTCAATATGATATTGGCTATGGGTTTGCTGTAGATGGCCTCTACCAGTTTGAGAAAAGTCCCTTCTATATCTATTTTCTTAGGTGTTTTGATCATGAAAGGATGCTGGATACTATCAAAAGCATTTTCTGCATCTATTGAGAGAATCATATGGCCTTTGTTTTTTAGTTTGTTTATGTGATGTATTATATTTATAGATTTATATATATTCAACCAAACTTGAGACCCTGGGATAAAACCCACTTGGTCAGGGTGTATAATTCATTTGATGTATTCCTGGATTCTGTTTGCTAAGATCTCATTGAATATTTTTGTATCTATGTTCATTAAAGATATTGGTCTATAGTTTTCTTTCTTGTTGGGTATTTTCCTGGTTTGGGGATCAGAGTGATATTTGCTTCATAGAATATGTTGGGAAGTTTCTTCTTTTTCAATGTTTTGGAAAAGGTTAAGTAATATAGGTACTAGTTCCTCTTTAAAGGTTTGGTAGAATTCTGATGTGAAGCCATTTTTGGTCCTGGACTCTTCTTTTTTTTTATCATCTTTAATCACCAGAGAAATGCAAATCAAAACCACTTTGAGACATCATCTAACTTCCGTAAGAGGGGCTCACATAACAAAACTCCAAAACTACAGATGTTGGCATAGATGTGGAGAAAAGGGGAAACATCAGCACTGCTGGTGGGAGTGCAAGCTAATACGTCCCTTTTGGAAAGAAGTATGGAGAATACTTAGGGATCTAAAAGTAGACCTATCGTTTGATATTGTAATTCCTCTATTAGGTGTGTATCCAAAAGACCAAAAATCACTTTATAACAAAGATATTTGCACAAGGTTGTTCATTGCAGCTCAATTCATAATAGCCAAGTCATGAAGAAGGCCAAGTGCCCTTCAAACCATGAATGGATTAATAAATTATGGTATAAATATATACTATGGAATATTATTCAGCCTTAAAAAAGATGAAGACTTTACCTCTTTTATGTTTACACGGATGGAGCTGGAACATATCCTACTTAGTAAAGTATCTCAAGAATGGAAGAAAAATATCCCATATACTCAGTACTACTAAGAAACCAATTTACAATCACTCACACTTTCACATGAAGAACAGATCACAACTATGGCCCAAGATGAAGGAGGAAGGAGGGGCGGATGGGGGGGAAGTCTAATCAAGGGAGGGTGAATGGTAGAATCACACCTATGGTGCATAATGCAAGCGAACACGTTGGATCTATCAGTATAGAGTATAAACGTGTTAACCCAATAACTAAGTAAATGAGATGAGATATATATTAATCAGTGTGATGTAAGCGTTCCTAATTCTATATGAAATTAACACATTGTACCCCATAAATGTATTAATATATATGATCTATGTGTTTATTATTTAATAAAAAAAAAACTCAAAAGAATTAAAGTGAAGAGAGCACAAGCATATACAAAGACATTCATGACTTTTTCTTCAGTTCCCTTCTACCCATTTTCAATTGATGATCAAACAATGAATAATTAAAGAGTGGGGAATTGAACTCTACCCTCATTTGAACATTTAGATATTTCTCAGTGAATCTTCATTTCTAACTTAGCTACTTAAGTAATGACTGATCACAATTCAATCAATTCAATCATTTACATGAGTTCTTAACTTTAGACTGGAGAGGTTTCACCCTAAAAACATGGTCTTCTGTACTCCTGAACAGTGAAAAAAGGAAAGCCAAGGTGACTTTCACCAGGATTTGATTCCCATTCTCAATTAGAATTAACCCTAAAATATTTACTTTTATCTGACTCTGTTGTTTCCCTCTTTATAACTGTTTAGGGAAATAAGAATCACACTGCTTTCAGATTCACTGAATCATGGCTCCTTTGAAACAGGATGAACACAATTATCTTCTAGCTGACCTCTTCTCTGAGTCTCTCTCAAGTCTAGTGTTCTTAGACCCTCTGTTCCAAAACGATAGTAGAGTACAGTGTAGCAACTGGGAATGAGTGGACAAGGCTAGGGCAGCACGCAAGTCTGGAAGGCAACCTGGAGAGAGGAAATAGCACTTCACTTGATAATCAGAAAAGCTGTCTTTCAGTCCCTATTTTGCTTCTTCCTCAGCCAGGTGACTTTGCACAACTGACATCAGTTCTTTCATTTTCTTTTCTTTTTTTTTTTTTTTTTTCAATCTGCAAAATGAGGAAATTGATCACAGTCTCATAGCCGTTGTATGAGGAAAGTGTATGTGGGAACATTGACAAACATCATGCACTGAAAAAATAATACTTGTTAATATTAGTCTTCGAGACTATCCATGATGCCCTTTTCACCTTCCTTTTCCCCTTACACATCTGAGGCTTTCCATGACTGGATTTTAATGGTACTAGAAGGTAGGTGTCATTGAAATCAAGCGGCAGAAAGTAAAAGTTCGAGGTCCAAGCTGACCATGAAGCTACTCTGAGGAGTTTGATCTCATTGAAAAAGGAAAAGCACAAGGAGTGACTGCAGCTGAGGGAAGCTTTGGGCCCCCAAGCTTCCAGTTACATCTTTCCTAGACTTATCCTTATCTATTACACACTTCAATGTATACTTTTCACACTTTAATGTGCAAATGAATCACCTGGGGATCTTATTAATACCCAGATTTTGATGTAGTACTGACTTGAGGAGTTGCATTTCAAAGAAATTTCAGCAGAAGTTAATGTGGAGGGCTGTGGATAACACTTGGAATAACAAGAAGCTGCACATCTCCCTATGATCCAGTTGCCACCACCATTCCACGTTCCCATAGACAAAGTTGTTCATAGTTACCAGGAACCCCCCAGTGCTTTTTTTATTTTTGTGCTTACTCTGTGCCTTAGTTCATCCTATTATTTATGTATAGAATATTCTTCTTACCTTCGTTGTTGAACTCCTCCAAAAGATTATCTCTCCAGGATTTCTTCCTCTTAATGTGTGATCTTGGTGCCCTGTTCTCTGTTCTAGGATATTTGCCCAACAAAGTTTAAGTTTATTTGGCTATTTCACCCCTAACAGACCCTGACACTACCAAGGGCAGAACTCCATTTCATTCTTTTCTATATCCCTCTCCCCTAGCATGGTGTGCTAAAGTACTTTGCAAGTATTTGTTCTATTAAGTATCCAACAAGAACATGCTGAATTCTAGATCTATCCCTGACTGAAAAGTTGAGTATCAAGCAGAATGTCAGTCCTATATACAGATTATTAAGAAATAACACCCAGTTGGTAACGGGGTATGATAGTGAGAGAGGTGAGAGAAAGTAGCCTGTAGTCCCAGCTACTCAGGAGGCTGAGGCAAGAGAATCGCCTAAGCCCAAGAGCTGGAGGTTGCTGTGAGCTGCGACACCATAGCACTTTACCGAGGGTGACAAAGTGAGACTCTGTCTCTAAAAGAAAAAAAAAAACAAAGAGAGAAAGAAAGGAAAAGAAAATGAATCTTTAAAACATTTTAATGAGCAGAAAGGCTTAGGCTGGAAACCACATGATATGCCTTGAGGACACACGTAGTTGGCGAGTCTCTCTTGCACCTGTCCTCTTTGCTGAGGTATCACACGGTGTCAGGACTACTGGTGGATGGCTGTGCAATCAAGCTCCATCAGTTCTTCAGGTTTTTTCTTTATTTCTGAGTCATAGCTTTGTTTCCCTCCCTTCTGTTTGCATTTTTCTTTCCACTGATTTTCCTATGGTCATTTTGATGCTCATTACTTAAGATCCCAAATGTTGAGGACTCCTCCCTATCTTTGTCCTTTTTTCCCAAAGCTGGGTGTAAGAGGATGTGGTAATCTATTGTGCACAAATAAAGATTTTTCTCCCACAGTCTTTGAGCAATAAAGCAATAGAAGGCCAAGAATATTTCCTTTTGTCACCTTCCTTCCCTTTCCACTATGAATTATAGCCATGTTGCTCTTCTCCGAACTACAGAGATCTCTCTTGCAAGCCTGACACTGATAATGGAAAATTAGCTTAAGAATTCTTCGCTGACTTAAATTAATAAGCATATGATTGAGAAGGAGAGTTTTAGAAATGCAAAGAGTGCTTCTACTGTGATCTCTAAATAGCATATTCTATTCCCAACATACAAAAGAACTCAAATCAGAGATTAACATTGCAGGTAATATTTTTTGGCATTATATGCCTAAGATGCTTCTGTAGTCATTAATTATTAGCATTGCCATGTAAAATGAGAATCATTTGTTAACATTTACTATATGGAACTAGCAGAAATCAGTCATAATAAATGAAGATGATTAGAAGCTAATGAGAAGAGCTGAAAAGTGATAGGGGCATCATCATTATTGCCTTGTCAACAAGGAAGACCCATCTGTACAATGACTTACCAAAGTAAAATAAGAAAGGGATGAAGCTGTTATATATTACCAATGCTCTGAAAAAAAAACCCTGATTATCATCCATCAAAGATATGCAGTTTTTGTTTAAGACTTTTATTTTCTATATGCTTGTAAAAATTAGTATATAGAATATTACAAAATTAATATTCATTATTTAAATATTAATATAAGTTAATCTACCATATAGGACTATACTTTGATGTGTATAGAAATAAAATAAAATCAGTTTGAATTTCCAGGTCTTCATAGACAGCATTTCATTGTCAGGGAGAAGGTTTCACAATTACTAATAAGATAAAATGTCCTGCAATTTAGAATAATGCAGGATAAGTTACTTTTGGTTTAGTAAGATGCACGAATTATAAGGGAGTTTTTAATAAAAACAGGCTATTGCATATAGGTGGAATTTAATATATGTTATAATACAAGCTTACCTATTTAAATAATAATTGGGAACATGTACTGAGCTTTAATAAGCTCTATGCTAAGCACTGAATATATTTTCTAACTAATTTTAACAATAGCCCAATTTGGTCTATCTTTTATTTCTATTTTAGGGTTTAAGAAACTAAAGCAGATAGTCATCCAAGACAGCTCATCTATAAGTAGAGAAGTTCATACGCAGTATCTTTCAAATTTCACGTTGAACTTTCCCTTTGAAAGTTGTTAAATGAAAGTAACCCAGTTGTTTGTTTCTGGCTTAATGAAAGGCTTTGAAATTTAAGTAGATCCCCATAGTAAGGCTAAGACTGAAAATTATTTGCAAAAGAAAAAAAAAATTAAGAGCTGTGAACTTTGTTTCTCCACTAAAAAAATGAACTTTTTAGCCAAATCTAAAATTTAGTGATGCTATATATGTGAATTCTTCACTATCAAAACTCACAAATAGAGTGAGATACAAATTTCCACAATCAATAGTAATTATGTCAATACTAGCTGTTCATACATTATTCAAATTATCATGAGAAAGGAATTTATGATACCATAGTGAAGACTGGAAGAGAACAAATATACCATTTACCTACACTTTAAATGGACAAATGGGTAGTACATCTAAATTAAGGATTTTGAATCACTTCTACTTTGTTTCCAGTGACATCTAGGTGGTAAGGGGACTAATTAGTGTCCCATAGAATAAATAAGCAAAAAATTAAAAGCTGGTTAACTGATATAAAAGAATGTTTTTAAACATTAAATATTCAGAGAGCTTATATTGAATTAAATTAAATTTCAATGTGTCACTTACCTAACACAACATTTGGCATACATCAGTTACTGAATAATTACTACCTTCCACATCTCTTTCTAACTCATCCTTCCAAGAGCTTTAGTCAAAAGTGCAATTAAGTCTTATGACATGTTATAGTTTTCAGTTATTAAAACACATCACACACGATTCAGTATCTCCACACCCATAATTCTAGCACTTTGAGAGGCCAAGGCAGAAGGATTTCTTGAGGCCAGGAGTGTAGAATCAGCATGAGCAGTATTGGAAGACCCTGTCTCTGAAAAAACCTAGAAAAATGTATTTACCTTGAAGGCACACACCTATAGACCTATAACCCCAGCTATTTAGGAGACTCAGGCACGAGGATTGCTTGAATCCAGGAGTTTGAGTTTGCAGTGAACTATGATAATGCCACTGCAGAGATCAGGCAACAGAGAAAGATTCCTATCTCCAAAAAAAAAAAAAAAAAAATCACATAAGGGAGAATTCTGGGAAAATGGGAGAGTAGAAGATACTACAAATCTGTCTTCTCATCTAGACAACAATTGCACTGACAGAATCTTTCTGATTTAAATATTTTGGAACTCTGAAGTTTATTGTAGCCTTGTAACTTCCAGCAGAAGGCTTTGGTAGTAAAGTGCGGTTGATTTAGATTGATTTCATCCCATAGCATGGTAAAAGCTACGTATCCTATACCCCAGCCCTGTGGCAGGCAGGCTTATAGGTGTTTCCAGAGCAGTTTTCACGCAGCTTAGAGGGGTCCAACTGCACAAAAAAGACCCTGTTCTACTTATATGAGGAATTTATGGTCTGACCTCTGATTAATGCTTCTGATCACAAAGGTGTAGATAAAAAAGCAGGTAGCCATTGTTGTTGCAACTGCCTCCATTCTGACTGAGGAGACCAACAGGGTATTTAAAGGACCAACCTGGGTTTTTCACCCTCCCTTAGTATTTTACCTCTATTAGAAGTCACAGTTTACCAACTAGGACATGCAAAAACAATTACATATGGGGAAAACTGAAAGTGATCATAAGTGCCCAGGGAAAGGCGTAACCTCAGAAGAGACATGGAAAGACCCTAAGTTTATAGAGCCTACGACACTCAAAAAGGCAAAATTAATAACAAAAATAGCAAACCCTGAGGATGGGCAAGAATCTGATTTCTGAAGTTTCTAAAAATACCATATTATCAGACTAAAATTTTACTTATCATTAATAAAAACATGTACAATGAATACAAAGAAAGAAGAAAGTATAGCATATGCAAAGAAATAAATAAAGAAATAAACAGGAGTTGTCAGTGTAAAAGACCTGATGGCAAACCTACCAGATAAATATTTTACAATTATCTTAAAGATGCCAAAGAACTAAAGAAAGATGTGAAGTAAAGAATATGGTGTCTGAACAAAATGAAATAACAATAAAGATAATACTTAAAGTGAAATAATAACTATAAAACTCTGCTGAAAGAAATTAAAGAAGGCATAAATAAATGGAAGTCCATCCCATATTCATGAATTAGAAGATTTAATGTTGTTAAGAAATCATACTAATAAAGCAGTGTACAAAATCAGTCCCATCCTGATCAAAATCCCAACATCATTTTTGCAAATAAAGAAAAGTTCATCTTAAAATTTATGCAGAATATCAAGGGACACTAAATAACCAAAATACTCTCAGAAAAAAAAAAGAAAAAAACTGAAGAGCTCACATTTCCTGATTTTAAAATTTACTACAAAATTACAGTAATCAGTGTGATACTGGCATAAAGATACATAGTCTATGGCCATACCACCCTGAATGCACTTGATCATATCAGATCTTGGCATAAAAAAACAGACATATGGACCAATGGAATAGAGAGCCAAAAAAACCATCATGTTTGGGGCTGGTCCCCAACATCATGATATTATGAAAATATCCTAAGTCCAACATGTGTTTACTATACCTGATCTACTGAACATCATAGCCCACCCTATCTTAAACATACTCAGAACCCTTACATTAGCCTACAGCTAGACAAAGTCACTTAATACAAAGACTATTTTATAATAATGTTTAATACCTCAAGTAACTTATTTAATACTCCACTGAAAGTGAAAAACAGAATGTTTGCATGGGTACTTAAAGTATGGTTGCTATAGAACTGTTTTCCACTTTTACATAATTTTAAAGTCAAACAGTTATAAGTTTAACCACTGTAAGCTGGGGACCATCTGAATGGTCCAGTGATTTTTTGCAAGGGTGCCAAGAGCATTTAATGGGTCAAGAATAGACTCTTGAACAAATAGTGCTGGGAAAACTGGTTATACACATGAAAAAGAATGAAGTTGGACACTTACCTCACACTATATGTAGCAGAATGAACTAACTCAAAATGGAGAAAAAAATCTAAATGTAAGAACTAAATATATAAAGTTCATTAGAAAAAAAAATAGGGCAAAAGGTTCACAACCTTGGTTTTGGCAATAATTTTCTGGATAGGACACCAAAGGCATAGGCAAAAAAAAAAGATTAGACAAAAAAGACATGATGCAGTTTATAAAAATTAAAGAAAAATGTTCACCAACATACAGTATCAGCATACCAAAAAAGGCAACATATAGAATGGTATGACATATCTACAAATCATATCTGTGAAAGAATTAGCAAAAGCGCCTAAAATTCAAAAGCAGAAAAACAAACAACAACAAAGAACCCAATTCAACAATGTGCAAAGAACTTGAATAAGCATTTCTACAAAGAAGATATATAAATGACTAACAAACACATGAAAAGATGCCCAACACCCCTAATCATTAGAGAAAAACAAATCAAAACTATAATGATATACCATCTCATACCCACATGAAGAACTATTAACTTCTTCATGTCTACTTTCAAAATGACAGAATGGCTATTCACAAATACCAATACTATCAAAATAACGGATGACTACCATCAAAATAACAGAAATGACAAGTCAATGGCAGAATGTGGAGAAATTGGAACCCTTACTCTTAGAAGGAATGCAAACTTGTGCAGCTTCTTTGGAAAACAATATGGTGAATCCTCAAAAAATTAAAAATAGAATAACCATATGATCCAGCAATTCTAAGTATATACTCAAAAGAATTGAAAGCAGGATCTCAAAGAGTGTATTTCTGTATCTATGATCCTAGCAGCATTATTCACCATAGTAAAAATGTGGAAGCAACTCAAGTGTCCAGTGATGGATGAATGGAAAAGCCAAATGTGGTGTGTGTACATACTGTGTGTGTATATATAACTTAGTCTTAAAAAGGAGGGGAATTCTGACATATGCTACAATGTGGATCAACCTTGGAAGACATTGAGCTCGGTGAAATAAACAGGTCATAAAATGACAAACTGTATGACTCTATTATAAGGTACTTAGAGTCAAAATTATAGATAGTCTATAGGGGTTGCCAGAATCTGGAGGGAGGAGAATATGGGGAGTTAATATTTGATGAGTATAGAGTTCCAGGTTTATCTGATAAAAAATG
This sequence comes from Galagoides demidoff, assembly GCA_963574575.1. Lineage (NCBI taxonomy): Eukaryota > Metazoa > Chordata > Mammalia > Primates > Galagidae > Galagoides > Galagoides demidoff. The sequence goes on from CAUYQV010132756.1 coordinate 23,057, forward strand.
TTATAGGGATGAATGGTGGTGATCATTGTAAAATACGATGACATATTACGTACACTAAACTGTACATTTAAAATGGGTAAGATGCTAAATTTTGTTATGTGTATTTTAACATAATAAAAATTGAAAAAAAAATCATAGTAAATTTGATATCTGTTGGAACTCTACACTGATTACAATGTAGCCTCCACTGCTTCTTCTAGTGCTAGGGAAATTTAATGGTAATTTGGATAAGCAATTTTACTAGGTTGAAATATAACATACAATCTGCAACTTTTACTCAAAACCCAAAGAGGCATTTTTAATGCATGTCACACTCTAGGTAGCCCTGTCCTTTAGAATACTTGCGGACCAAATGACTAATTAATATCAAAAAAGACTCTACTTCATAAAGGACAATTACTTAATGTCATCAAATCTCAATAAAACCTTCTTGGTGCCAGTGCGTCCCTTGGAGGGGCAGAGATGGTGAAAAGGTATGTGCAGGTAAGAAACCTTTAGGACCACACTTCTTGGCTTCCTCCTCCTCAGGAATGACAGCAGGAGGTAGGTTAATGACTTCTACAGCTTAAATGCGCATCAGAGTCACTGACAAACTTGTGACAAATTCTGATTCCAGGATCCCATCCCAAGAGTTGCTGATTCAGTAGATGTGAGGTGGATTCTAGACATTTTCATTGTTCCTGTAAAACATTCTAATGCAGACTGTCCAAGAATTACACTTTTAAAGAAATAGATAGCTGGACCGAGTCTGAAATCACCCAAAAGGAAAGAAGGAAGGAGAAAAATGTTACCTATTTGCTTCTTGCCCTGCATAGCCTTACTCCAGTCCTACAAACAATGTAACGTGGCTTTCATTGGGTTTTGTTTTATCTACTTTCTCCAACTTATCCTCTCAACTTACGAAGGATTTGTTGAAATGATTTGTACTCAACATCGCCTCTTATCCTGCGTCAGACATAGATAGTTACAGAGAAGTGGCTGAGGTTAAGGACAACCATGGTCCAGTGAGCTTAGGAAGCTGATTCTGACTTTCCTATCTCATGGAAATTACACAGTTTATATCACAGCCTCTCTACTGAATAGCAGGACAACCTCCTTCGTGACCTTCACCTTACTTAAGATAACTACCAAGTACCCTTCTAGAGTGAAAGTCAAAAAAACTCTTCCTGCAAGAACCTTATCCTCAAATATCCTCCCTAGCTGGTCCTTTACAGTCTCTTCTCTCCCTCTCCATGTACAGACTACCCATCTCCACATATGATCTGTACTATGTGTGAAATTCATGAACATCTGAAAACCCCGCATGGACAGGTAAGAGAGTAACACCCTTCCTCTCTTACTGTCAATTCATGTAGTGCTCAGATTTCCACTGAGGGGACTAGTTTCTGCTGCAGCTGAGAGAGAGCTGTCTAAGGGGAGAAGGAGTTAATAGATTTTATCAGGGTTCTTCCTGACGTTTGGACTACCACCTTCCTCTTGTTCTAAACCTCAAAAGGATGCTGAAGGAAACTGACACAGCTCTTTGAAGATGTTTTCATTAGAGTAGAGCTGCTGCAGCAGCACCTCAAAGTGGCATTCCTGTGAATACATCAAGTTATAAATATGCAAATCGAATCACTGGGTGCTACTTGCCCAACCATTCACAGTAGAGTGATTATCAACCAACAGCCTTAAGCTGGTACATCTCCTGCTGAGAAAGCTTCAGCAGACTTTGTTTAGAGTCCTGTCATCCATTTCTGATGAGATGGAAAAGGAAGCTCTCAGGATTCCACTTGCAAACATAGAGAAAAGGTGAGAAAGACAGATGAGCTGCTTTAATAGCAGAAAGCCAAGGAGTTTACCAGTTAGGCTTTTGAGAACATTCCTATCTAGACAGTGTGGTTTAGGTGAAACTTGGTATGTGGGTCATGCCAGTGGCCTAAGAACTGCCAGGAACTTGGTGAAACGACGTATTCCCAGGCTCTTACCTACAGATATTGTTTCAGAGAATTTGGAATGGAGTTCAGAACTGACAGGTTTGTCATTCTCCCCAATGATGATGACTCACAGCCACGGCTGAGAATCAAAATAAATATGTGAAAGCCATAAAAAAGAGAGTTCTTCAAGAACACATTAATTAGCAGGCATTAATTAATGGCATTAATTAGCAGGATTAAAGGACTATCATAGCCATTAACAGTAAGTTGTTTTATGATTTGGATTATAAAGGTTTAAACATGACTGAAAACCATTTCACACTTTCCCATGAAGAAGCGGGGTCTATATACCTTGCTCTTACTGAATTTAGAGAAGTTGACTTGCACAGCCCAAAGAAAGTGACACTATATAATTTCCAAAGCTAAGTCATAAAAGGCAATAGAGCCTCTGCCTTCAGATACCAGGTGACAAGTCTCAGATTTGTCATGATTCCCATAAAGAAGATGTCACCTCAGTAAGTGTTCCGGCGGACTGCCCCAGCTGTGTTCCCGCGGACTGCCCCAGCTGTGTTCCCAGCCAACTGATACAGACCTAAGTGATTATGCCTCCAGATACTTCCAGTTCCCAACCATTGAGTCACTCTAAGTTATCAAGTCAACTCCAGCCTTGAGTGCTCTCAGCTGAATTCCCAGATATCTGGAGCAGAAACAAGCTGTCCTCATTGGGTTTTGCCCACATTCTTGACCAACACTCCAGAGCACAATGACTTGGTTATTTTATAGTTCCAGGTGGAGGGGTAGAGCATGAAGCTGGAAAGGTGTTAGGGGTAGAACAAGGATTATAGAATCTCACAGTCCTGGCTCAGTCACTCAATTGTCCCTGTAATCCAAATAAAACCCATGTGATTTGGGGTAATTTAGTCCTCATGTTTGTAGAAAGTCATTTTTATAACATATAAAATGGGGTAAAAAGCATATCTCAAGACTTTGTTAAAATTCAAAAGAGGTAATGTGCGAGAATGTGCCGGTACAGTGCTATCACATATGAAAATTTAATAATTATTGCTAATTTCTTTTGTTGGTATTGTCCTTGACATTGGTCTAATTAAATATCAAAATTCTCTCAATATCTCAGTTGAGATCAAAACTATTCCCCCTATAATTGAGGAAAATCAATAGACTGCATCCAAGTCATGTCAAACAAATCTCTCAAGGGAAGGCTGGAAAAATGAACTCCTGAATGTGTTATTGCCAACTGATTCCTTTCATAGCTGAAACACATTATAGAGATATTTATTCCAGATCAGTGAACCCCACACTTGCCCACATGAGGACTCTTTATTAAATACAGTATTAAAAGTAATCACTGGATAATCATATGATAATAGTATTTACGATAGAAAAAATATGTAATCTTAGCACTCTGGGAGACCAAGGGAGGTGGATTATTTGACCTAATGTGTTTGAGACCAGCTGGAGCCAGAGTGAGACCTCATCTCTAAACGTAGCCGGGCATTGTGACAGGTGCCTGTAGTCCCAGCTACTCGGGAGGCTGAGGCAAGATAATCACTTGAGTTCAAGAGTCTGAGGGTGTGGTGATCTATAATGCCATGACACTCTACTGAGGGCAACAAAATGAGACTCTGTCTCCAAAAAAAAAAAAAAAAAAAAAAGAAAGAAAAGAAAAAATACATATTTATTACTAACCGTAACTTCTATGTACATTAAAAAAATCAGTGCATGTCTGTCAGTTAGATGATATTCTATGTAAACAGAGATCCAAGGTTTTAAATGCCTGTATTGCTCAGATGACCTCAGAACCTATGAATTCTTATGACAGTCAGTCAACGTCCCTTTCCAATTCTCCATGTCTAGAGTCTCTAGACATAATACTATGCAACCACACCCAATTTGACACCTTTCTTTTGATAATTGTCTCTAGCTCTTTTAACATAAGAATAGAAAAAAAATTCTGGTAAGTTCTATATTCTATGTGCATCACCATCAGTTCTTCTGTAAGAGAAGTTGATATGATTATTTGTGCAGCATATGGAAAAGAGACAAGCTAAATGATCCTTTTAGGGATCCAGATGGCTTCCAAGTAACTAAGATAATGACATTTAAAAATTCTCTACACTGATTTGTATTTCAACAACTCCAAGTCGTGTACAAGTAAAACAGATTCTCTACCAAAATACATAAATATTAGCAAACTCTAAGAACTTTAAGAAAGTAGCTCAAATTAATTTAGAAAATTTAAAGTGGAAAGAGTTAAAAGAATAGTCTGGTTATGTATGAAAGTGCTGTTAGAGTGTGGTTTTTTGTTTGTATGTTTGTTTGTTTTAACACAACCACAATCAATAGAAGGAGAGAACAGGAGAGAGGGGAGGAGAAGGGGAAGGGCGTAAGAGTGTTGTCACTAATGGGAAAGATGTAGGGTAGAGAGCACACCTGAAGGGCTCAACTACAACTTGAACTTTACCTAAGAAATGCAAACAGTGTAACCTGATCATTTGTTCCCTTATGTCAATCTGAAATTAAAAAAAAAAAAAATGATCTTCTTATTGAGGTAGTGTTGGCTCGGGTCCTATTAAATCTCTTTAAAAATAACCTGGATGAAAGGAAAGCTTATTTTCATTACTTTAATCACCTTCTGGATAAGGAAACAGTGGAAAAAGCCCATTAATGAACCCTGCAGGTAATAAGTGAAAATAGACGGCAGGCACCAGAGAAGCTTCTGAGATGTCATGTGAATTGACCCAGAGAGGGTAGTGATAGGAGTCTAAAATAACAAAATGAGATCCAGCTTAGAAAAAATGAAAACCAATACATCTTGAGCAAAATAATTCAATGGACAGGAGAAACCTGATGAGTGGTAATGCTGAAAAAAGACCTGGAGCTGGTAACAGAGGCCACATTAGCTATCAGTTTGTGAAGTGATAACAGCTGCCAAAGGGGCTGGTGCTATTTTGAACTGAATACAATGATCCATTACATGAAGCCTCGGCAAAAATGTAGAGAAATGACTCCCGCCTTCCTTGACTGTGCTTAGGCTAAAATATAACAGCAGGCTCTTCGACACTCGAAATGGGTTGAGATATTGGACTGAGTACAGGGGATGGCATGGAAATGATGAAAGAAAAGGAATGATGTATTTATGGAAAAAGGAGTAAGGAAACTAAATATCTACTGGTTGGCCAAGCAATGACTAACAGGGCTAGGGGGGCGCTAAGTCAACCTTTGAAAGGTGTAATTTTCCTCCAAGAAAAGGACTACATAAATGTGAGATAATAGCAACCATAGTATTAAAATGCCACAAGAAAGTAGCTGAGAAGGGAGGGGTGACTTTGAACATGGTCTGTGCTTTAGATGAATTCCTGACATAAACCTTACTAGGCCGAGTTTTTTATTTGCCATGTTGCTACTAGAAAATACTAGACAGATTCTCTCCTCAATCTCAAGGTAGGGAAATGTGAGCAGCTGGGAGTTGTTACTGGGAATAATTGTATGTTGTGCCCTGAGGTTTTAGGGCCTTTCTTAATACTAGTCTCCATTACCCCACTGGTCAGTCTGAATTTAATGTCCTCATCTTTATTTCCAGAACCCATGTCAAATCTTTCTTTGGATTATTGATCTCCAGGAACTTTCTTCTTCTAAGTAAAACAATAGAGAAATCAAAAATAAAAGAGGTCCCTGTTCAGTTGATGAAGAATATGTCTTGATGTGGGTCACTCCTGTGCCCTTCAAATGACATTCCCTAAGCCTTCAGGAGAAAAAATACTTATATTTGAACGTGTCTCCTGTACCATTCAGAGTTGCTGAAATAGCTGCAGCACAGTCTTGGAGACTGAATGTGCTCCATGTGATAGACATTTGGGGTGTTAAGTCAAAACCCCAAACATCAAGAAGACGTGACACGCTTTATGCCATTGGAAGCTGTGTGGGGGAAATTCTCATGGAGTTACAAGAAGCCAAATGATTCTCTACAGGAAGTATGGATGCAAGAGAAATATAACCGAGCGGCTCTCTCACTTTTACTTTCTATGACTATAGTTCAGTGACTGTGAGATCATCTTCATGATTTGAGAGTCAATATTGAGAGACGTTTTTCAAAGTGAAAAGTTCTGCCATTTCATGCTAAGTATTTAGAATACCAGGCAGACACAATTTAGGAACAAAGGGAGTGGCAACGTACGAAGAGTTAGGCAACAAAAGAGGGGGAATATAAAAGAGAAAAATAAAATCTGCGCTGACCACCCCTCACTGATGCCGAGAGTGGGAGCAAGAAAATGGGAAATTGCTGCACTTGCTGGGGAGGTGTTTGGAAGGACGGGCTGTATTGCCAGGGGGAGCTTTAAAGAGTCAGACTTCTGCTGTGGAGCAAACACAGCGAAAGGGAGGTCACTAAAGAGCCCCTAAGTTACAGACAGGACAGGTTTGTGACGCTGAAATCGGGCAATGCAAACAGAGCAGAAACCCAACCCTGGTCATGCCACAGACTGGCCTGAAGGTATGGGTGGAAAATATGAAAGCAGTATAATACAAACCAGGGTCTCCTTGTTATTTAATTCAAGTAGTAAAGAAAATAGCTTCTTAGGTTTCAGGTAATTTCCTAATACAAGTGCTTTAATGGAAACAAGATAGTCACCTGAGGCGGCCAGTTTAGCCAGACACGGTCAGTAAAATGCATCATGACGTGTACATATGGCCTGTGGGGCTGGCGACAGGCAGGCTTTATGATAGATTCAGGTCACTTGGGGTTTACTGATAGCGTGGCTCCCTGTGCTGATTATTAGTGGCCAAGCATAAGGCCTGTTTTAGCCATGTCTCATAAATTTCTTCAGCTTCAAAGCAGCACGGCCTGGGTCAACACAACAGAAGCGGAAGACAGAATGCAGATCATTCGGAACTGTCTGGGTACGCAGAATGATCCAGCCCACACAGGCTGGCTTTGTTTTAACCATACACACGTAGAGATTCTTCAACTATCTGAATGTTTTCAAATAAACAGGGCAGGCCACCGTCTCCAAATTATACCATCACTCTATGTAGCATCGGAATGCAGATGGATTATTCTCGAGTGAGAGACAAGTTGTATAACACACGAAAGTCTCCTTAACCACAATTAACAACTTTTCATGAAATTGGAGGATTGAAGCTACAGAAGAATAAGCTCATCCGATGGATACCAAAAACCGGCAAACAAAACTGCATTCCTGTGCCAGCCTGTGAGTGAGCAGGGGCGCCATCATTCCCCTTTCAGTACTGGGTGGATTTCCCAAATGGATTTGCTACCCATGTGAGGTCACCAGTGCTCTGAATTTTTGCTTTAAAAGTTCAACTCAGCTGTGATTACATGAATGCAGACAAGAGACCTATAGAAAGAACTGACTAAAAAGAAAGAAATTGTAAAAAGAAATGCAAATAACCCAGAATGTCTCCAGTCATCTATGGCTTTGGGGTAAGATAAATCCACACACGGAACAGAATAATTAATCATGCAGATAAAATCTGAGTAGAGGGGGTTGGGAGAGATTATTATGCCTTAACTCTATGCAGACTTGCGAACAGAAAATCCTTCCACAGAGAAGATTTTATTATATTTTATTAATCATACCATAGTTACTAAAAAATCTGCCTCCAGCCTGTTCCACTCCACCTTCTCTCAACGCCACATCTGAAAAGCATCTGGTTGATACCAGCACCCCAAATGACCACAACTCTTATTCTCATGCAAGCTCTACAACAACCATTTATCTAGGCATAAAATGTGCTGGTAGATTTCTATGCATGTTTAAGAATCCAATAACCCTAACAGGTTAAGTGTTACTCCCCTAATGGCAAAGAAGAGAAAGCTAGGAGGATAAATATTTACATCAGTGGGGTAGCACTGGAGTTCAATGCCAAGACTCCAAGGGTTCCAGCAAGAAGAAATGAAAAGGCCGTGTGTGGTGGCTCACACCTTTAATCCTGGCACATTGGAAGGCCAAGGCCAGAGCATTGCTTGAGGCCAGGAGTCTGAAACCAACCTCAGCAAGAGCAAGACCCCATCTATAAATGATAGAAAAATTAACCAGGTGGAGTAGCACCTGACTGTAGTCCCAGCTACAGAAAGCTAAGTCAAGAGGATCACTTTCCCCCAGTAGTTTGAGGTTGCAGGGAGCTCTGAGGATGTTATTGCACTCCAGCCCAGGCAACAGAGCAAGCCCCGTCTCAAAAAATACAAACAAACAAAAAAAGAAGACAAGGAAGTGAAAAAGAGATAAATGGGTTTCCTCAAATTCATTTAAACTCCCCTCTCTGCTATCTAGATTATTCATTGTAGGCATTCCTTAAAATTTGCCTTGATTTCTTTTAAGTCATAGCAAATAAATTGTGATCTTGCCTCTCTTGGAGTGTATGTGCATATTATATATTTCAGTGTTTAATAAATATTCATTGAAAACATAATTCCGAACTATGCACTGTGGCAAAACTTTGGATAAAAAAATTAGCATAGTCTCTGCTCTCATGGATCTATCTGTGCCTGCTTTGCTTGATGAGGCAAGGTTCTCAAAAACTGAACAGCAGACAGTGAATTAAAAAAACAGAAGAGGTTTGATTCTTAGTAATGTACAAAAGGAAATGTATGGCTATGTAAGAGATCAATGATATATGAGCTACCAACTTCCCCATACCCTTACTACTGCAGTTATAAAGCAATTTTCATATTGTAAAAATGGAACAATTAGAATTCTACAAGGCTCTCAACCTTCAGAGCAGGGGTCACCCGGGGAAATGAGAACTACATACCCACCCCATAGCTCAGGACTCTGGGTATGTCAATCTTCTCTTTTGGGTAAATGAACAGAGAAATAACTACCTTATTTGCATGACAATCACTGAAATGGGATTTCTCCAGTGAATTCCAGGAACTGCAACAGGACAGATACTTAGTTACACTCAGTAATAAGAGTGTGCTTCTCATTTCATTGATTTACATAATTTCATCTTTTAAATTTTGATTTCCCCACATTTCCAAATAATGCTATTTGTTAGAACTTGTGTTGTTTGTTTTTGTTTTATTTTGTTGCTTTTACTGATCTAAGAAAGAAAAAGAAATTTGTTAATATCTAGCCCAGAAAAAGCTGTCAAACTTTCCCTAAAATTAGATCTGACAGTGGCCGTTGCTGGTTCAGCTACTGAGCCTACGGAAGCTTAGATTAAAACAAGTCAAAAAACAAAAAGAAATAAAAACCCAGAGAAAAAAACAGAATTAGAGATAATGATAATACTGATCACTTCAACCAGTGCATTCCTTTACTATGAATGTCATACTGGGGCATAAATAAATAGTACGTGCCATGCACATAATCTAGAGGAAGAATCCACTTAGAAATTAAATGAAAGAAAAAAAAAAACAGGATATACACCATAAATTAAAAGCCCTGGAAAAAATGACTGAAATTAACATTCATCCTGAAAGGTTTAGACTCTAGGACTTCCAAAAAAAATGATGAAAGAGAAAATTGCCTTTTAATTATAAATAATCATATCTCCATAGATAAGTATTCCAAAGAAGTGAGTGCTATTTTACATTGCTATACGTTCTTATTAATGAGATTGGTGGGAATTTTTATTTATATGTCTATGCCCAAAGAGTTTTTTTTCCTCAACTTCAGAACACATGATTGATTTACTAAGGAATAGTTTTTATCATATTATCATATTAGAGAGAGTTCTAATCACTGTCTATAGTTTATGTGAGAGTATTGTGGGGCTTTGGAACCAACTCTTGTTGTTTTTTTCATTGTCATTAATTACCATTAAGAATCATAAAATTTTGAAGAGGAAACGATCCCTAGGGATCATTACCACCTTCATTTTGCAGAGGGCAGTCGAGAACCAGGGGTTTGTGTGTTGCCACGTGTCAGACAGGTATTTCGGGCAGGCCTGGGAACTCAAGCATTCAACAAACATTTGTCTAAGTGCCTACTATGTGTCAGTTCTCATTCCACGGGTATCCTAGAACACTGTTCTGACATAGCCCTGAGTGTCGCCTCTTCTCTCCCAATGCCTTTGAACCTACCTGTTCACTTGCTATTCACTCATTAAAGTACAATTCAATAGTACAACTCATCTCCCTACCCTTAAAATCAGCTTCTTGACTTGTAAATAAACTAATAAAAATGATTTATTCACATACAATTGTGAAAACTATGTAAGAGATACTTTCAATGTACAGTAAAACAGTAATACAGAAAACCCAACTTTCCACAAATGAAGGGCAAATCTGGAGACTTGCCAGCAGAATCCAGAGCAAATGCATTTCCTAATCTTGCTCATGGCCTCACTGTGGCGCTCAAGTGATGATAATGTCATACTTCCAAAATAATAATAATCATCCTCCATTCATTCTTTGTCAATTGTGCTTTCAGGGTGTGGGCAATCTTTTACTTTTTCTTCCCTACGCTAACCCCTAAGGTAGAAAAGTATTTTTACATTGGGCAGGTCAAATACTTGCTTCAGAAAAAGACATATCATTTCTCTTCAAACTTACAGGTAAATTATTTTAGATCTCGTTCAATATGGTCTGGCAATAACAATATCGGCATAGAGAATTGATAATAATACAACATAAGGATGTGATCACTTCTATCTGGAAAGCTTTCTTAGCCTTTCTTCATTTTACTATCTAGTCCAGTTTCTGTCTCTCTCTTCTCACCTCACTCCTTTAAAATATTCAGTTATATTGGTTTTCATAGTTGTGAGAATGTCTATGCTAGAAATAACTGATACCCTGGATTTTATGAAGCAGATGTTATAGATAATAAAGCAGTGAAAAAGAGTAAGCAAAGGAAAAACCAAGAGGGCAGGGCCACTGTTCCATGACCCTGCACACCAGAACTCAAGGAACTTACAGGTCATCTTCATCTTTTGTTTATGGACCAAAACTCAGAAACAGAAGTACTGCATTTTGGAAATGAAAGATACAGTAGTGTAGAAAAAATTTAAACAAGAGAAGGAAAGAGGGACAAAGAAAAACAGGAAAAAAAAAAACATGAATGAGATGGAAAGTACTACTGTTATCCCATATCCAGTAGATTTTTTACAAGTAGACTTTGAAGTATAAATGTGGGAGACGCAGAAAATGAAGCTCTAGGACACGTAGAGTTATCACGTATCTCAGCTTGCTTGGAAAGGTCTCCATGTCTATCTGGAACCTCAGCATCATTATCGGTAGCCATCCTTCCACTTGAACAATAAACTAAACAGTCACCCTAAGGATAGAAATTATTCACGATAGGTTGGCAATTCTACAAGCGAATAAATTTTGTCTCATTTCTTATTCATGACCTGTTGTTTGCTAAAGGATCACATTATTTTCATGCCTCAATACAATGAATTTGATCCAAGTTAGAATAAAGTCAGCCACAAGTGCATTCTTGAAAACCGCTTGTATGGCGGACTAAGCGAATTCCTAATTCAGCCCCAAAACACTGACACCCAAGTGCACTTGGCGTCATGATCTCTCTGCCATGCATTTACCTTCCTTTCTCATTCACGAGGCGCCTGACATGCAAGGTTTGGTGCATCCGATCATATGAGAAGGAAAGGGAACTCACAGAAACGGAACCATTGCTAGGAATAAGTGTTCCTTTATTTCTGTATCCGTAATAGAAAATTACAGGTATATGACTCTGTAACCACTAGCAGTCAGTCTCACTCCCATTTCACTGAAGACACTGGAGACAGGCATTTTACAAAATTTTACAAAATATTCTCTACATGTTGGCCATCTCCTTGCAAAATTTTATAAAGAGTATTTTGTAAATAAAAGTAAATTTAGCTATAATTCCCCATTGTCCTTACGTATAGTAACCTTGGAGACATCCTGTATGTGTGTGTGTATCTATGCATATATATATACACACATACCTAGATAAAGCTAGTGTGTGTATATATATGTGTATGTATACACACACTAGTTTTAATTTACAACCACAAGATTTATCTTTACAAAAATCTGTATCCAAAAGAGCTATTCTTTTAACCCATTAATTCCAGAAAAGTTTTTAAAAATATTATAATGAGGGTGGTGCCTGTGGCTCAAAGGAATAGGGAGTTGGGCTCATATATTGGATGTGGTGGGTTCAAACCCAGTCCCAGCCAAAAACTGGGAAAAAAAAACCACTAAAATGACAAGAAAACAAAACCATTTCCTGAAGAGAAGAAAGAAAAATAGGCACTATAATTATTGATAAAAATATTTTTTGAAAATTAACTGGCAGTAGCCATTACACTGAAAATATGTATTCCCTTGATACGTCAATCCCACATTTATATCCAATATAATGGCTAAGAGAGTAGTCTCTGGGTACTGATGGCTGGAGTTGGAATCTTGGCTTAGCTCCTTAGCAGACACATGACTCTGCGCACCTTACAAAAACTCGTGTGCCTTATTTCCCTCCATTATAACCAGCTGAATGGGGATAATAACTATACTACCTCATAGGATTGTTGGGTAAATTAAACGACTTAGTGAGTGCAAGATGCTTAGGAAAGTCCTTGAGTAAAAAGAATCAACAACTTAGCTATTATTATTATGTTTTACAAATAAAATCACATTAGGATCATATCGGAAGTTTGTTATAGTGTTTTACAATGGGAAACAAATGGAAATAACTAGGCATCCAGTAATATTAGAGTGCTCAAATATAATATAGAATATGTACGATGGAATATTACAGAGCTAATCAAATTTTTATTGAGACAGAGTCTCACTCTGTTGCCCCAGGCTAGAGTGCCATGGCATCATCACAGCTCACAGCAACTTCAAACTCTTGGGCTTAAAGGATCCTCATGACTCAGCCTCCTGAGTAACTGAGATTATAGGCACCCACAATGATGCCCAGCTAGTTTTTCTATTTTTAGTAGAAATGGGGGTCTAGATTTTCCACATGCTAGTCTCCAACTCCTAAGCTCCAGTGATCTGTCTCCCAGAGTGCTAGGATTATAGAGGGAGGGGCACTGGGCCTGACCTATACTTAAAATTTTAGAAGTGAGACATGAGACTTGTGTCTATTGTTCTTGATAGGTTGTTTAGTGTAAAAAGCAAGCTGTATACTTATTTACTCAGTATCATCCCATTTAAAAAAAAACTATCCTTACATATAGATATATATGTATACACACATACACACATATATATATATATACACACATTATACACATTCATTCTACAAATAATTTTTGAGCACTTACTATCAGGCATTGTTATAGCACTAGGTCACAGCAGTAAACAAAGCAGTCACCAATACTGGCCTTCAACTAATATTTTAAGTGACAGGGATTCATACACACATACGTGAAATAAATAAGTGAATATGTATCTATAGTGATTAAGTGCCATAGGAAAAAATAAAGTGGTCTAGTCATATATGGAATTTCCGATGAGACAATGATGATGGTAAAGAGAGATCTCTCTGAGGGTCAAAGGAAGATATTTGAGGAGAAACCTGAAGAGATGAGGAAGTAATGTATATTTATATGTGTTCTTCATCAAGTGTGAATGGTTGCCTGTTTTGTTTGAACATGAAGAAAAATATCTAAGAGACTATACAAACTATTAAATGTATTGTGCTTAATTATTTTAGGGTCTAGAGATTGGAGGGTAAGGCTGGAGGTTACTAGTGTCTTTTTTATATACTTTTTATTGGTACTAAGGTTACTGTTGATACTGAAATAAATGATTAAGAAAATTAGAGCTGGACCAGGTATGGTAGCTCATGCTTGTAATCCCAGCCTAAGCTCAGGAGTTCAAGACCAGTGTGAGTAACTGGGTGTTGTGGTGGGCGCCTGTGGTCCCAACTACTTGGAATGCTGAGGTGGGAGACTCGCTTGAGCCCAGGACTTGAAGGTTGCTGTGAGCTGTGATGCCATGGCACTCTACCCACGGGGACAGCTTGAGCCTCTGTCTCAAAAAAAAAAAAAAAAACTATCCAGGCATAGTGGCAGGCACCACTAGTCCCAGCTACTTGAGAGGCTGAGGCAAGGGGATCCCTTGAGCCCAAGAGCTTGAGGTTGCTGTGAGGCTATGGTACTCTACCTGGGGTACAGAGTGAAACTCTGCCTCAAATTAAAAAAAAGAAGGAAGAAAGGAAGGAAGGAAGGAAATTATAGCTAATAAGTAAAACAGTAAATGGAGGCTGGAAACTGCCAAAAAATCATAGTATTTTCTGTCATAGCATGTAGTTGGTGCTAAATAAATAACAATCTACCTAAAATTTGAAACGTATCTTTTTATCATTCGAGTACTCTCCTTGGGTAGGCAGATAAGGCAACTGAGACCTACAGAGGTTAAAGTGATGTTAGGGACACACTATCCTAACTCCTGACACTGTATTCTGCAGTCATTCCCCTTTATCCACAGCTTCACTTTTCCTAGTTTTAGTTATCTTTCATCAAATACTGTCTGAAAATATTAAAGGGAAAATTCCAGAAATAAAAATTTATAAATTTAAATTTTATGCCATTCTGAGTATGGGATGAAATCTCATGCTAGTCCTGCTCTGTCCTGCCTGGGATAGGAATGACGCCTTTGGGCGGTTTATCCAGGCTGTACACATTACCTTCCATTAGACACTCAGTAGTCATCTGGATTATCAGAAGAATCAAAGTGGTATCATAGTACTTCCATTCCAGTAACCCTTATTTTACTTGATAATGGCCCCAAAGCATATAAGTAATGATGCTGGCAATTTAGGACAAAGAGAAGCAGTAAAGTTCTTCAAAGTGAAAAGGTGAAAGTTCTTGACTGAGTAAGAAAAAAAAATTACACTCAGAGGTTGGAAAGATCTGCAGTAAGGAAAAAATATGTCCATGAAACTGTTAAGAAGGAAAAAAGAAATTCATGCTGGTTTTGCTGTCACACTTCAAATTGCAGGAGTTATGGCCCCGGTACATGATAAGTACTTAGAGAAGATGGAAAAAGTATTACGTTTGCGGGTTTGGTACCACCTATGGTTTCAAGCATCAGATGGGGGTCTTGGAACCTATCTCTTAAGGAGGGGGAACTACTGGACCAATTTGTGTCCAGAGAATTTACTTATAGAACATCCTCTATATTTTTCATAAGAGGTTTCATCTTAAAGCCCTGAAGACTGCCCAGAGCAGGCTGAAACAGTGTGCATAAAGGAAGGATGCATTCAGAAGTTTGGGTTTAGAGAAAGAGAATAGAAGAAAGAACTGGACACCCAGAGTGCAGGCAGCGCACCTGCTGTGCCGCATACACCATGCCACTGACTTGTTTACATTTGGCCTGTGTTTATTCCCTAAACTTTACCTTCAAACGGAGGTGCTGTTAAATAGAAAAATGATCAAACACTAGCTATTTGAAAGGAAAAGCAGCAGAATGGGGACACTTCAGCAGCACCAGCCCCTGAATAATGGAGAGGTGTCCTCAGCACCTGACAGGGGAATTGTAGAGAGGGTTGACTATGGCTGTGTTGGGAGAGGATTCTGATGAATTTTCCAGTCAGTAGCACATTCACCTGCATGTCCATCCATCTCTAGCTCTCCTATTACACATAATTGTGTCTCTTTTCAACTGAATACACTCAACGCTCATCAGTCTGGACTGCACAGACTCTTTCCAATAATTATAAGAATACTCCACTGGCAACTACAAATGATTGGCAGTGATGAACTAATTAAATAAATAAAAGCAGAGCCCAGAAGCTGTTTATTTATCTGGATGGCTGCTGAAAGGTGAAAGATGTTTTTGCTATCCGGTATCATTCCCTTCAGATGGCTGTTCTGGCTCACATGTAATTTGGAAATCTCAACATGTTCAAGGAAGTTCAAAAAAATGTTCAACTAGAAGACAAACGAAGGTATATCTCATTGCTTCTCCGGGACAAACATAACCTAGCTCCCTGGATAAATTCACTAAGATCAACAACACATGAATTTCATCCTCCCTCAGGGAACAGAGACTGGAGAATATCAGGGTGTCAGAGAGAATTTTAGCGAACCCTTCAGACTCTGTGACATGTTTCTTCATCAGATCTATAATTTGCTTAAAAGATGTGTCACCATACAGGCACAAGGGGAGGAAGCAGACACCAACTCTTATGTATCTGAGCAGAAAGTTCCCCTGTTACAAAATACTCCCTGACTTTTCTGACAGTTCCACCATTAGGGTAAATAGTCAACACAGGGGGAACCTTTAAAATTCACACATCAATCTATCACTGCCTGCTTATCATTAATATGGGGTCAGTTTGTCACAATAGTTAGCAAAGAACAGAGTTACAGCGAAATACCTGGGTTGAGGAAGGACAAGGTAAGACAGATTGGGGGTGAGGACTTGCCCGTCAACCCTGACTCGCAGGGAGCTGTAGACCTCACGTTGATGAGTAGCACAACGAGTAACAGGGCAGCAAGAAAAGTCAGAGACACAGATAGAAGAACTGAGAAAATCAACATTGTTTACAGTGTCAGCTAGGGACAGCGCTGAGTCTAATGATGGGTCATTAAATATAGCTCCTTTGAAGTTTGTGCTCTAATATGGAAATATCTCTGTTAGATATACAGTAATGGCTCTTTACCTCGTCTCTCCAGAGAACGTGGTGTGCCTCAAAGTAAAACATTCAACTAAGTGAGAGTTTTCTCTTTAATCTCTAAAAAACATGTTTTCATTTTAGCAGTTTTTCTTGTAATTAATTATAAAATATACCAATCCCTTTCTTTAATTCACATGTACTTCACTCCAGCAAGCAGAAATGGTTTCACTGCATTATGTAATAATGACTTTCCTGGGATCTCTTGCTGTGCCTATACATAGAGTTACAGAAGGATTTGACGCTGTCCTAAGTGCACAGCTGTTTAGTTTCTTCCTTTTGTCATTAGTTTCCTCTACACAGAGATGCTTGCATCTTTGTATTGGGAATTTCATACCCAATCTGTTTAAGATGCCAAGTACAGTTCACCTTCTTCAACACCTGGGCCTTGTGCCCTCAGTGTTTTCTCCTACTTCTTCTTATGTTCAGTGATGCACTCTAGGACATCATGGTTACCTGCAGTCTGAGTGCTGGTTAATCAGGGCGTTATCCTTAAGCAAAATCATAAGGATCACGAGACAGAGAAGTAGCTATAGGCAAACCAAGAGAAAGTAAGGATTAATAATCCTGCAGTCCCAGAAATATGACTGAGTTTTACAAAGTAAGCGTTAGGTAACCTAACTGGGACATTTTAGACAAAGATAAATTTTATTCCTCTACTGTTAGTGAAATACTCAAAATGATTGATTTACTCTGGCCAGTAGTTCTACATGAGAGTAATAGTTTTAACCATACCATGATGGTACTTGATAACATTTTAAGTTTGTACTTTATTAAAAACTGTCTTCATATTGTTATTTTAATTGCTTCACATGCATCAGTTCTATTTTCTTAACAGAATTTACACTCCTGGAAGGCAGAGATCACGTCTTCCCACCTGACTTGGATTCCTGTACATGTCCCCACATAATCCAGTGCCTGCTGAGAACACTCCATAATTCTGTACTGAACTGAATTGTTATTCATGAACCTTTAAAATTAAACTGAAATGAAGATAGTATAAACCTCTTCTACTACTGTCTGGCTCAATAGTAATACAAAAAATGGGGGAAGATGAGAGGTAAAATGTATAATTGTGGGTATAGTAATTTTATAAGATAACAAAATTCATAAATTCATTTCCCATATTTTATTAGAGTGAAATACATTGATTAGATGAATTTCCACTGAAAGTTTACATATAAGATCATAGTCACATGAACACTAGATTATAAATGATTGAACACACTTCAGGGCATACTCATTTGAATTTACAAATTTAATGATTCAATTAAGAAAAAATGCATAGAAATCACCGCAAGAGAACTTCTAGGATTTCTTAACTGCATATCCATTCAATAATATTTTTTAAATTTGATTCGGAACTTGAGAGCTAAGAGCAGCACTAATAGTCTGGCTACAGGGAGTGTTGCCGGGATGTGAAAAAACTCCTCCCACATTTTCCTTTTCACCCAGGAAGCAGGAGCCAATTTGCAATATTTTACCTGTAATCTGATGGGGGGCATTTAAAGAGCTATAAACTAACCAAATAATTGATCTTGCTTTACTTTGATATCCAAACCCTAAAATGTAGTAATCGTCCTATCCCTTCCACTGTGCTGGTCATACATTCCCGATTCCCAGGACTGTGTCCCAGGTAGACATTCCCATACCAACTCCAGACCTTGCTGATGCTGCTTACCCCTCTGCCTATACTCCTGTTTACATCCACCTTCTTGGAAACACCTTGACCTCCGGGTCTAGCTATTTCTACATAGCTCTGGCAACTACCAAAAAATTGCTGTTAGTGTTTGTTGAATTTGCAGAATTATAATTCCAGCCATTTTCCCTTGGCAATGAGGAAGCTGAAATATCTCCTTGTACCTAGAATAACAGAATTATATAATTCTAGAATTCGGAGGGACTAAAGAGATCCTTCAAGGTTAAAGCTCACTTGGGAGTTGCGTGTAAATACAGTGTTTTATGGTAGCTTGCCTTAGAGCCTGCCAGAGGAAAGGCCAAAGATCTATCTACTACCTGTGCATTCCCTGAGGAAAGCAACAGAATGAGAATAGACATGGGGCATCATCAGTGGTTCTGTAACTTGAGAAGGAATACAGAGAGTCATCCAAGATTTTAAGGCTTCAGAAAACCGTGTGTGTGTGTGTGTGTGTGTGTTACATTTTCTTGAGGAAGAGGGAATTCAGAAGACTGGGTAAATGAGCTCAACACTTAACATCTAAATGGCTTACTCTCCAGCATTCCACCGTAGATGCTTCTTGTTTCATTTATAATAATATGCAATTGGCTTTGATATTGACTCAAATAAGTAGCTGATTTTATTTGCTATTGATTCCATAAAATGAAATCCGCTCCATATAATTAACTTGGTCTTTTGCATATATATTTGTTTGTCACATTCCTATCTGCATAAATATTCTGAATTTTAAGGTTTGAGTAACACGTTCAATAAGGAAAAAAACAACAAGCAAATTTATATAGTCTGCTTTGCAATTTCAAGATAATTCTTTTGAATAGTAATAACCATTCTTGCTGATTAGGAATTACTATATAAAATTACTGCATTAAAACTATTTTAAATTTTTTTCCATAAAAAGTCAGTTTCCTATAACCATAAACCTAATCAATTGTAGGCCCTTTTTTATCTTATAGCAAAGTCATCAGATTGCTAAACAAGATCACTAGGTCTGACTGCCCCAGCATTAACTTTTAGAGTCAGTGTCAAAAACCATAATGTTATAATAACAGAAAAACAGAATTCACTCACTTAATTAATCTCTTTATAATTAAATGGGAAAGCTGGTTGTAATTTATTAAAAAGTAATTATTTGCAACATTTACCCTCAAACATAAATTAATAAGAATTTCCAAAAAGAAAAAGAACCCCGACTGATAATCTATCAGTTGTAGTATAATAATTTGTTTTCAAAATATTGATATTTTTAAAGTTTGGGATACAATACAAGGCGTTATTATTTAGAAATAAGAGAAGTACTTTTTTAACAATATTAAGTTCAAGTAAACAAGTAAAACATATTCAAAATAATTTCCTTTGAAAAACAGACATCTTTTATGAAATTGTTGAAAACTTTAGGGAATCAAAATCTCTTCAAGTTCAAAAAAGACAATGAAGTATCCATTACTGAGATTAGCCCACAGCATGTACAGATGACATCTGTATATTTAAAAACTAGCTAACGAAGCTAATTCAGAACCAAGCATGTGACAACCAAATCCCTCCAGAGAGAATTTCAAACTATAATTTACCCAGCACATTATAAGACAACAAAAAGAAACGTTCATATCCAGAGCTCACTTCTCAAAGAGATAGTCCAGTGTACAAACAGAAAGGTTTGTTTCGAGACAAATTTTATGTACATGCTGCGTGAGTCTTTGGTAAGGTTTACAACCATTGGGCCCAATTATCTTGTTCCAAAGCTAATATAAATAAATAATAAATGAACCCTAAAAGCAGAGTCTGAAAGGAATTTATAACCGTTCAGTCTTCATTGAAAACAACAGAAAATTTCCACTGGGGCTAGCACAAGGGAAATAATGGAACTGACATCTCACAAACAAGGTAAAACATTGAGTTTAAAGGAAAAAATAGAGTTGGACGCTAGACTTAGGAAAGTAAAACACGAGGAAACTTCAGGGAACTTAGAGGCAGGGACTGACTTCCTTCAGGTTTCTTCCTGAGGATCCACGAGTTCTAATCTTTTTCCATCCTCGCATGAGGTCTGCTTCATACTCAACCTTCCGAATAGGAGTTGTTTAGGCTTGTCACCCTAACTGGGGTGCAGAAGGCTTCAAGGTTGATAACGGACATGGAACCAGGAAGAATGTGGGAATGGCAGTTCCCCATGGGAAAAGCCACCTGCTTTTACAGGAAAGAGAGAAAAGGATTCTGGCAGGCCAAAGCACAAAAGCCCTCTTACAAATGCAACACAGGAGCTTATCCTTAATTTTCTCCTCAGTGTAAATGGAGGATTTTGCTGGACTTTGGTAGTGAGCTGATGAAAGGATATATGAACATAGGGGAGCTGTTGGATGAACATTCCAGACGCCCTGGGAAAAAGTCATGAACTTCAACTGCAAAGGCGCACAGAAGGAATGGCAGAGAAGCCAAAATCCCTTCCCACACTTGAGAGGGAGGAAAGCTTTGTTATGCCAATTTACACCTAACTAGAAAAACTTTTAAAATAACTGAAGCTCATTAAGTATATTTCTTATCAGAATTCCATAATAAAATTCACCAGTTGGGATGTTTTTTCAACTTTGACATGACTAATGCAATATTAGATTGATGGTCCCCAAGCTTTTTGGCACCAGAGACCAGTTTCATGGAAGACAATTTTTCCATCAACTGGTGGGGACAGGTATTTAGATTCTCACAAGGAGCGTGCAACCTACATCCCTCCTGCACAGTTCGCAGTAGGGGCCGTGCTCCTATGACAACCTAAAGTGGCCTCTGATCTAACAGCAGGCGGAGCTCAGGCAGTGATGCAAGAGATGGGGAATGACTGAAAATAAAGATGAAGCCTTGTTCTCTCTTCCTTTGCTCACTTTCCACTGTGTGACCCTGTTCCTAACAGGCTACCAACTGGTCCTGGTCCTCAGTCTGGGAATTGGGGACCACAGTGTTAAATGAAAGATATTCATCTTTATGCACACTTATTTCTACATAGAAATGTTGATTGAATAAGTATCCCAACTAGGACATACAAAATGTGAGACACTCAAAATATTTTATCCTAGTGACAGGTGCTATTGGTTTCGGTGAAATTTTAAAAATAGCAACATGTACAAATAAAAAGCTAAAAATTGTTAGAACAAATGTGAATTTGAATAATGTATTTGGTAATTATTTTTCTGTACTAACGAAAGAATTTTTTTGGAAAGACTTAGGATATAAATAAGAGTTATTTCTGGCTATAAATTTTGGATTGCATTTAAATACCCACCTAAAGATATTTGAATGATTACCATGCATAAACTACGTGGATTATTTTTTCATACTAAAGGAAGATTTGGTTTTTATGAAAGAAAGTTTGGGGTTTTTGAGATTTATAAATGTGACTGCTATGACATATATTTCAAATTGTATATTAAACATACTAAAAACAGAAACGATAGTATACATCACTATGAGGTTGAACATTTTCTAAACCAAGATACATTTATACTATGAATACAACATACTTTTAGCCAGTTAATTAATCCATCAATTAATGTGGAAATATTATTTTCCCTTAAGTTAGCAGGTGCTACAAAATAGGATCAAGATGCTAAAGTTTTTAAAATAAGAAGAATACTAAATGCATATACTCAGCTTCTAGACCAGTCATAGCGATCCTGGCAAAACAGACTAGGCGTCAGAAGTCTACCTGGTTCTAATGTGTAAATGTTTCATAGCCTATGCCCTTACGTAGCTTTTTTAAAAAACATGATCCATGTTATCCTGAACAGCAAGCTACAGTTTAATTGAAGTAAACTTTTTCTGTTTACTTTCCTAATGAAGTAAGCAAAGAAAGACTGGATTGCCTGAGGCCAATATATGACTTCCACCAAAAGCACCTGTTTCTAAGACTTATTAACTTTTCATGAAGGCAGAGACGAAGACTGATAGACAATGAGAATCTGTGCATTTTTCCACCCATAGATACAGACTTCTGATACTGATTACTCAGAATATCACTGCTTATGCCTTTCAATGACTGTCCGTATTTGTCTGCCCAAATAACTCATTCAGGATCCTTCCAACAGATACTTTCACATAAGTGAATAAAAAGTCTCAAGGAATATGGAGGAAACCCTCTAAGGACCAAAGACGTCCTGCCATCCAGTCTCCAAGAAGACATGGAGGTACCTGAAAAGTAATGTATTTATTTACTGACTGAGTTAGAAAATAACGTATTGAGTAGCTACCTTGTGCTGGGGGCTGGGGATTCACAAATGGCAGATAAATTCTGTGCTCTTAATTAGGGGTCATCCTCCTCTCTGCTTACCTTTAATAGCCATGACCAAAGTTGCAGAATAATTCTAACTACAAAAGTCAAAGGCTCACTTATTTTATCATTTTATAATCTTTTCTGAATCTTTCTTATCAATGATAGAACACATATAATACACACACACACACATTCTCACCCAATCTTATCTACCAAGCCATTTTCTAGCCATCTGAATGGCTAGCCCACTACAAAGTCAGGGTGGTAGGGAGGGGTGAATTGATCTGATTTGCCAGCATTCAAGAATCAGAAAGTTGGCATATCTAATACTTGCAACAATTACTCCTATGCCTTCCCTAACAACTTGTAATTGGCATATTAGACTTGGCTGAACAGATTAACAACCTGTTCAATATCAATTGATCAGATTAATGCTAAGATAATTGAATCCTTTCATTAGAAGAGTCAAAGATATGGACATAGTCCAATAAGATCCTGTGTTTCTTGAATATGTGCATATGAGGACTTAAACTAGAGACATCCCCACCAGGGGCATCTTCAAATTAGTGTTTTTGTTCTATTTCTTAAACTATGTCATGGGATATGTGTACGCTAAATAGTTAATGATGTGTAAAAAGAAAAATCAGGGAACCATTTACTACAAAAGGATTTTAAAAAAATAAATCCGGCACAAAAATCTTCTGTTTATACCACGTCTCTCTCTCTCTGTTTCCTCACTTCCTATCAAATACACTTCTTTTATCGCCTTTGTTTCTTCCTCTCTTAACAGGGCATGTTGCCTTCTCTTTACAATTTATTCTTTTCTTTCTTTCCCTTTTATTTCCTATGAAATCCACAGGTTACAAGCAAGAACAATAGACACTGCTTCTCGTGTCTTCATCTCCGGATGGACCCGTGCCCTTTCAGGCCTAACGACTGCTCCTGTGCCGTGCTAGGATGTGCTGGTCTGTGAACACAGCCAACATCCTCTCAGCCGGCCTGAGGTCACGAGTGGCAGGTGGGTAAGTAGAACTGGTGTGAGGAAAATTACTTCTGCCAAATGTGGGTAGGCGGAAAATGTTAGCTGCTTGATAGGTATTTTTAAAATGCTGTACTAATATTTTTCACTTAATTAATAGTATGAGAAAAGCAGAGTAAAGGCTCAGTGGGATGTCCACAGAGTTCATTTCCAGCCACACACAGAGGAGGGGAAGAACGTCCCCTCACAGAAGAACATGAGGCTAAGATAAAGGAAATTCGAGTGAAGGTAACTTTGCCTTCACATCTCCGAAAGAGGCACTTGTCTGAAATGAGGCGGGAGTCATGGTGACTCTTCTGTAAGCCCCAAATCATTTCTGTTAAAATTTAAGCAGCCCACCGGTATCTCTGAAGGCACATAATATATGTAAATACAAGAAATAGTGAGTGGAAAGTTACTAATACATTTCCCTTACTGATAGTGATTCCATAGAAGAAAAAAATCACTTCGATTTATTTAGCAAAATATTTACAGAGCGACATGAATAACACGTGATTGAAAATCCTGGCCCTGGTTCTACTTCGTCCACTTCCTCCAAAAGGTTTGAACCAGCTTTTCAGTCAAATAGGCTGCTTAGCCTCAAATTTTTTCTTAAAAAAAGTTTACTGTCAGACTGCTATTATTGATTGGATTTACCATTTACAAATGTGATATAATGAAGGAATCGTTAGTGACTAAATGTTGAGTTAAGACAGACTATGGACCAGGCAGTAGCTCACACCTACAATCCCAGCACTCTAGGAAGCTGAGGCAGGAGGATCCAGGAGGCCAGGAGTTCAAGACCAGCCTGGGCAACATAGTGAGATCCTATCTCTATAAAAAAATAGAAAAAAATTGGCAGGTATTGTGGGCCATGCCTATAGTCCCAGCTAGCTAATTAGGAGGCTGAAGTAGGATGATCACTTGAACCCAGGTTGCTGGTGAGATAGGATGACGCTACTACACTTGACCCCAGGCAACAGGGTAATAACAAAAAAAAAAAAAAAAAAAAAGAGAGATAGAGGTAGAGGCTATAATACATCATAGCACGATTTTTTTTAAAAAAAGTCTAGACTTGATTGTGAGTCCCTGTTTAAGATTTTAGAAAACAAGCAGGATTTTAAAAGATAGAATATAAATTCATGGTCAATAAACTAGAATTTTACCTCATTGGAACAGGAAGCTTTTTTTTTTTATCAATAGCAATGAGATTAAAAAACAAAACATTTTAGAACAGGTATATAGTACTTTGTGTATTTGAAATATATGTATGTATATACATGTACATTTTAAGGAAAATTTAAGAATTAAGTTTGTGATTTAATGTGTAACATTTAGCCTGAAAGTTTTAAGGAAGGAATAATTGTATTAAGTTGATTAAAGAAACTTCACAGTTTTTTATACACATATGAAGAAAAAAGCAAGAAAAAAGGAGACATATCCTGTGATGTGACAGTTTTTGCTAGGGGCTGTGAGGAATGCACACAGTAAATAAGACGTAGCCTCTGTCTACAAAGACCTTACCACCTACTGGCTGAGGCAGACAGATGCTGCACATAGTTTTAATAAAAGGCTAAATGTGATACACATGGAGCAGTCAGGGGAGGAAAAAGTTATTTACCACACCGGCTGCTGTTTGGGCCACAATGATGGAGTCATTTGTTCCAAGGAAAGCATTGCTCTGACCTTCCAGAAAATATTTGTATGTAACTCTTTCGTCTGCTTCCCTTCTTCCCACCTGGCAGGTCTATCTAAGAAAAGGGAGAACAAGAGCTATAAAGTATAGAAATTTAGGTTTGCCCTTTAGCAGCTCGAGAATGAAGAAATTTAGGGAGCAATACAGGGATGGGGGGAGGAGGAGAAGGGAGATCTCAGAAACATGAAGGGGAAAATACAGAGGTCTGAGGGGAAATAAAGTGGTATAGACTGAATTAACTCTTTCCCACAGAATCTATATTTTAAAGTCCCAACCCTGGTACCCTAGAATGCAATCACATTTGGAAACAAGGTATCTAACGCCGTGATTAAATTAGAAGGAGTCCTTTAGCATGGGCCCCTAAATCCAACATGAGTGAGGTCCTTCTAGGAATCAGAAGAGGCATGGGGGTGGAACGACCACAGAGGGCAGCCATATGAAGAGGTGGGAGGGAGAGAGTCTTCTAGTCATACACAAGGGAACAAGAGAAGCCTCACAAGAATCCAATCCTAACTGGATATTTATTGGGGACTTTTAGCATCCCCAGGAATGAGAGAAAACAAATTTCCTGTGTTTAAGCTACCCAGACTGTAGTGTTTTGTTGCTGCAGCCCTCACAAACTAATACATAGAACTGGTAATGACAGGATGAAAAAAAGAACCTTCAAATAGACAAGATGTAATTGTAATGGTTTTTATTACATGCTATATTCCATACCCTTTCTTTCATCAAACCTTTAATTCACATAACAATTTTCGTAATAGTTGTGTTCTGGAGAGTAACAGAAAAAAAGGGGCTGCAAGGAAGTGGTCTACAATTACATTATTAAGAGTTCAACAGAAAACAAGAATTTAGGGTAAAACTCACCAGATGTATGGGAGGAATCTGGGAAGACAGTGTAGAAGGAAGCCCAAGAAATCTGTCCCTTCACTTGGATAACAACTGTACTGGTAGAATATGTTTGCTTACTATTTCAGAACTCTATGGTCTATTATAGGCTTGCAACATTCAGGGAAAGGCTTAGAAAATAAATTGTGGTTCATTTTGTTAGTGAGAGCAGGATCTACCCTTCCTGGTAGGCAGCTGTATGTGTGATACTGAAGCAGCTTGCACACATGTGGGGAGATGGAGTGGGTAGCAAATTGCCCTGTTATCCAAAATGTCAGAAATATGTGCTCTGATCACTGCTTTTGATCACAGATGTGTGGGCAGAGATATGGCCATCATTGTTTCATTTCCCCCCACTGATGCAAGCTGATACAAGGAATAGAAAAACAATAGAGAAAATCAACAAAACCAGAAGTTAGTTCTTGAGAAAGATCAATAATATTGACAAGCTTTTGCTATAGATGAACTAGGAAAAAAGAGAGAAGACTAAAGTTACTAAAATAAGAAATGGAAATAGAGATATTACTACCAATTCCATATAAATAAAACAGATTATGAGAGTACTATGAGCAGTTGTACACCAACAAATTGGATAATCTACGTAAAATGGACAAATTTCCAGAATCACAAAACCCACCAAAATGAAACCATAAAGAAATAGAATATCTGAATAGACCTATTAAGAAGATTAATTTATTAATCTAAAATCTCCTGGACAAAAAGCAGCACAGCAACCCAAGGCTTCACCAGTGAATTCTACCAAATATTTCAGAAACTAATATCAATCCTTCCTAAACTTTTCCAAAAAATTTAAAGAGAAAACACTCCTAATTCATTTATGAGGCCAGCATTACTGCAATACCAAAACCAGATAAGAACACTACAAGAAAACTACAAACCATTATGCTACATGAACATTGAAGCAAATATCCCTAACAAATTACTAGAAAATCAAATTTAGCAATATACTGAAAGTATTTTACACCATGACCAAGTAGTATTTATTACTGCTATATAGGGTGATTAGACATGAAAAGTGATCAACATAATTTACCACATTAATATAATACAGGGAAAATATATAATCATCTCAATTTATGCAAAATTGGCATTCATCAAAATTCAACATTATTTCATGGTTTAAAAAAATCAATAAATTAGGAATAGAAGAAAGCTATCTCAATTTAAGAAAACCATATTTAAATAACCTACAATGAAATCATAGTCAATGATGCAAGACTGAAAGCTTTTCTTCTAAGATCAAGACATACCTGATCTTGGGGTGGTGCCTGTGGCTCAAAGGAGTAAGGCACTGGCCCCATGTGATGGAGGTGGTGGGTTCAAACCCAGCCCCAGCCAAAAACCGCAAAAAAGACATACCTGATCTTGTCTATAGACTATCCTAAAGATTCTACAAGAAAATCTGTTAGAACTAATGATCAAATCTAGCAAAATAGTAGAATAGAAAGTCAGAAAATCAGTTTCATTTCTATACACTAACAGTGAACACTATGAAAAGAAAATTTCAAAAATAATTTGATCTGCAGCAGCACCAAAAACCATAAACTGAAATGAGGAGAAAGGCATGTAAAAGAAAAAGTATAAAACATTGCTGAAAGAAATTAAAGATATAAATAAATGGAAAGACATCCCATATTCATGGATTGAAAGACTTAATATTATTAAGGTGTCGATACTACCCAAAGCTATCTACGAGTTCAATGTAAACCCTGTTAAAATCCCAATGACATTTTGGGCAGAAATGGAAAAACACCTCCTAAAATTTTTATGGAATGTGAAGGGATACCAAATAGCAATCTTGAAAAGAACAAAACTGGAAAAAACATGTAGGTACTGGCAAATATATATATATATACACACATATAAAGCAATGGAATAGAACAGACACCTCCCAAATAAACCTTTGTATATGGTCAAATATAGGGTGTCAAGACTATTGCACAGAGAAAGGATAGTCTTCAATGAAATGGGAAAACTATACACATGCAAAAGAATCAAGTTAGACCTTTACCTAATAACAACCATGAAAATTAACTCAAAAATGAAGAAAATACCTAAATGTAAGACCAAAAACTTTCACACTCTTAGAAGAAAAATAAGGAAAAAGTTCATAACATTGGATGACAGTGATTTCCTGAATGCGACACCAAAGGCATATAAAATTTAAAAAATAGAAAAAAGACAAGTTGAACTTTATAAATATTTTTACTTGTATATTAAAAGACACCATCACAACACAGTAAAAAAAAGCAACAAAAGGGGGGTGTGTGGCACCTGTGGCTCAAAGGAGTAGGGCGCCAGCCCCATATTCCAAGGTGGCTGATTCAAACCCAGCCCCAGCCAAAAACTGCAAAAAAAAAAAAAAAAAAAAAACACCAACACACAGAATAGTAGAAGTAGGGTCATAGGGCCAGGCATAGTGGATCAATCCTGGTGGATCCAGTGGACTACTCTGGGAGGCCAAGGTGGATGAATCCCTTAAGCTCAAGAGTTGAAGAGTAGCCTGAGCAAGAGTAAGACCCCGTCTCTAAGAAATATAGGGGAAAAAAAATACCTAGCCAGACATGGTGGCACATGCCTGTAGTCCCAGACACTCTGGAGGCTGAGGCAAGAGGATCACTTGAACTCAAGAATTTGAGGCTGCTGTGAGTTACAATGCCATGGCACTGTACCCAGAGGGATAGAGTGAGACTCAGTCTCAAACAAATAAACAAACAAAAAGAATAGTAGAAAATATTTGCAAATCATATCTAATAAAGAATATTTAGAATATAGAGAAAACACCTAAACCTCAACAATGAAAAGAAAAACCCATTTGAAAATGAACAAAATACTTGAATAGACATTTCTCTAAAGAAGATATACAAATGACCCATAAGCATATGAAAAGATGCACAGCATTATGAAAAATTAGGGAAAGGCAAATCAAAACCACAACAGACATCACGTCATCCCCATTAGGATGACTGCTATAAAAACCACCACCACCACCACCACCACAACAACAAAACAGAAAATAGTAAGTTTTGGTGAGGATGTAGAGAAACTGAGACCTTTTTATACTACTGGTAGGAATGTAAAATCCCACTAAAGTATAGCTAATGTAGAAAGTAGTATGGAAAGTCCTCAAACAATTTAAAATACAATTGCCATATTCTACTTCAAGATATATGTTAAAAGTATGATCTCAAAGAGATACTTGAATATACACACGTATTGCAGCATTATTCACAATAGCTAAAACATGGAAACAAACTGTCCACTGATGGATGAATGGACCAGCAGAACACACTATATTCATGCATACAATAGAATAATATTTAGTCTTAGAAAGAATTAAAATTATGGCATATGTACAACATGGCTGAATCTTGGAAGATATTATGGTAAGAGAAATAAGCCAGTCACAGAAAGCAAATCCTGCCTGATTCCTCTTTAAAGAAGGTACTAAGAGCAGCCAACATCAGAGAGACAGAAAGTAAAAGAAGGGTTGTTTCCAGACACTGGAGAGAAGTAGAAATGGGGATTTACTGTTTTATGGGTATAAAGGTAAGTTTTGGAAGATGAAAGGAGTTATGGAGAGCTCTTGAAAATGAAAAGAGTTGTGGATTTTTATAACAGTTGCACAATATAAATATACTTAAATGTTCATTTACAATTTTTAAAAAAAGGTTGAAAAAGTTATCAGAAGTACATAATTTCTCTAATTTCCTTATACCTACCTCAAATATTGCCTTAGATATTTTCAAAAATGTTGAAAAAAACTCTGGATGTCTTTTATTACATGAAACTGGGGATGAAATAATTTTATTTGTATATTGAAGAAAGGGATTCCTGTAGTCTGAGTAAAGGGAAGATCTGGATTACCACATACTCTAAAGTGATCATTCATAATCAATATTGAGTTTCCATGGAGAAGTAGACTCTTGAGCTGGTTTCTCACATATTAAGGAGATTGATGAAAATATGCTAGTTGAGTATATCAACATTATCAAAGATAGTATCTATTATACCTATTAAGAATATCAGAGCCATAATTGGGTTATAGCTTTCCTATGAAAGCTATAAATTAGTAATACTCATAATAGGGCTGAGTACACAAGAAAATGACATGAAGGCTATGTAAACCAGTTTGATGAAAATATTTTAAATTGTATGTAAAAACAGCACACTGTATTAATGTATACAGCTATGATTTAATAAAAAATAAATAGAGGAAAAAAAAAGAATATCATAGCTTAGTGATATAAAGCAAGTGAAAACACAAGTTTTTATCACTAATATCTTATATGAAAAGCAATGCATATAGTGTTCAATGTATTTAGTGAGAAATATTGGACTCTGCAATTCATTATAGCCATTAAAAAAAAAAGGTTGAAGTCTTTGAAGGACACTGAAAATTCCTCTGT
Source organism: Galagoides demidoff (assembly GCA_963574575.1). Classification (NCBI taxonomy): domain Eukaryota; kingdom Metazoa; phylum Chordata; class Mammalia; order Primates; family Galagidae; genus Galagoides; species Galagoides demidoff. The sequence goes on from CAUYQV010132756.1 coordinate 53,559, forward strand.
TCCTCTGAGGACAGCAGCGCTTTCCTAGCCATTTTCAACAAACTTGCATTTGTTGAAGTACAAATAAGGTGTTCTTATATTGTAGTCAAGAGAAGCCTTACTTTCTATACAGGGACAATCGATTTTCATGAAAAGCTTGGATGAAATAGGCAGACAATTTGCCATTGCATGTATATGATGATACTTGGTACTTAGCAACTCTCTTTTATAAGTTTTAACAAGCTTGACAAGTATAACAACATTAAGTACATTTTACTAGAGTTGAATTAAGGTACTAAAAGGTTAAGTGACCCATGTCACCAAGATATTCAACCATAAAGAATGAAAACCAAAGTCTGGTTATCTGCACCTTAGCTACTAGATTTCTGTTTGTATTTTCTTCGTTATTCCTGAATTGCACAGAATTTCAAAAACAAACAAAAAAACAAACAGAAGATGATCTGTAAATACTATTGTTGGCACTCATCCACTTTTCAAAACCACTGTAACTCTTTTTTTTTTTTTTTTTTGAGACAGAGCCTCAAACTATCCCCCTGGGTAGAGTGCCATGGCATCACTGCTCATAGCAACCTCCAACTCCTGGGCTCAAGCCAGTCTCCTGCCTCAGCCTCCCTAGCAGCTGGGACCATAGGCGCCCGCCACAACGCCCGGCCATTTTTTGGTTGCAGCCATCACTGTTGTTTTGGCGGGCCCGGGCTGGGGATTCGAACCTGCCACCTTAGGTGTACATGGCTGGCGCCTTAGCCGATTGAGCCACAGGCACCGAGCCAAAACCACTGTAACTCTTAATACTTCATTTCCTCACTTACTTTTGATGCTACTCAAATGCTACAGGACGTGCAACTAACTCTACACTGGAGAACAGGAAGGTCAGAGATGAAGCTGCCAGAGGACCCAGAGCATGAATTGCTACCAATAAAAGTCTGAGAACTAGGGGAGTGGTGATGAATATACTCCCTGGGTTTATAAATAATGGCTCAGTCAAGATTCAAGATGTCTTCCCTGCCTTGAGCCCAGATTCAGGGAAAAAAAAAAAAAAAGATTTCTTCTTATAAATAAACCATCAACTTCACAGACATGATATGATGAAAAATGAATGAGTAAATATATGTGAAAATTGCTTTAAAATATTTGTTATGCCTTTCAAATGTATGCTACCTTATGTTCTCTGCCTATCATCACTATTATGATTGTTATGATACTATTACTGAGAGCAGAAAGAGTCGTCATTTCAACCACTATTGGGGGAAAGGGACTCTTAACTGGGCTCCATGCTGAACATTTTTGGGCAGATGTTTCTTGCTGGGAAAGTATTTGAAATAAGTAAACAACTTTTAAGTATTGAAAAACAAACAATTTTAAAAAAATTTAAAGGGAATGCATTCATTAAATTTAGGAAATTTATTACCAGTTATACTACATGTGTATTAGAGAAAAAAGTATAAAATTGTTAAAATGCTGGAAAAATAAAAATAGCAAAAAATAAAACCCTTAGTTTTACCATTAAATGCTAAACACCACAAAATTTTCGTATTGTTCCCTATAAAGATTCTTTTGAATGCATGAATCTGGTTTATTTTATACAATTAATATTATAGTATAAATTAAATATTCATCTCCCCTTTTTTTCCCTTCATTTGTTAATAAAAATATTTTTTGTTATTTATTACCACGATAGTTCTTAATAGTAGATTGCATTGATAATCACTATAGGGCATTGTCTTAACTTTTATAGTTAAGGATCATAAAATTATCCTCTTGAACGTGTTAAAAAGAAACTGAACAAAATCGATACATTTACTTTGAATAATTCTAGATTATTATTAATATTTGCATCATTGAATTCTCTTTAGCATTTTCAAGATTAAACTCTACACACTTTTCTATGTGCTGAAGTCTCATTTTGTATATAAATACTTAAAAATGCAGATTTTTATGTGAACTGCTTATCCTTTATGACTAGTTTCTTGTAGGATAATAATTATTGTGCATATTTTTACTATGTATATAATTAACTTTTTATAATTTTTGACTTCAACAATGCACTAAGTTCATTAATATTCAGAGAGGTTTGCTACTAATACAGCAGCACTGTATCTTCAAAACTTCAGAATAATTAGTTAAAATAATACTTGCCAACAAACTTTTGGAACACAATCTATTTGTAAATTGGAGAAGTACTTCAATTCTATGGTGTGTGTCTTATCAACACCTTGTAAGGAATATTCTTTGAATTCTGATAAATGCAACCATAATAAGCTAAAATAGTCACTAAGTTGATTAATTTTAAACACTTACAATGAGTTATTCTTGCATCTAATTACCTATTTCTCAAATACAAAAACTTTGTGTCTCTATTTTAGATAAACTATATGATGATCAATTTTCCTTCTAATGACAAAAATTAAATGTTCTCTTTTCACAGGCCAGACTAATGCTTGACTTGATGTCTTGAAAATAAAAACCTGGCTTGGCGCCTGTGGCTCAAGTGGCTAAGGTGCCAGCCACATACACCCAAGGTGGCACGTTCGAATCCAGCCTGGGACCACCAAACAACAATGACAGCTGCAACCAAAAAGTAGCCAGGCATTGTGCCGGGTGCCTGGGGTCTCAGCTACTTGGGACGCTGAGGCAGGAGACTCGCTTGAGCCCAGGAATTGGAGGTTGCTGTGAGCTGTGATGCCACGGTACTCTACCCAGGGTGACAGCTTGACACTCTGTCTCAAAAAAAGAAAAGAAAAGAAAAACCTAAACTAAATAGTAATACCTCTTATCTTAGAGGATTGAAGTGGAGGTGATGGTTAGCTTTGAAACCCCACAAACACTTCTAGAAAGCCGAAGTTTAATTTTCGCTGCCCGTGGTTCTTCAGGTTCACTGAAAGAAATAAGATTTTCACCCTATTTATTAGTCAATCTGTCTTGCCATATTTTTTTCTTAGTGCAGTTTTACATTTAACAAGAGCAGTATTTTGATTTGTGAAACTGGATGTCTCCAGATTAGGTATTTCTACTGATGCTGAAACAAAACTTAAAGGGAACTAAAGGAGAACACATTTCAAAGACACCCCTGTGGGGTCAATTAGCACCTATAAATATTTATAGAATCTGTCACTTAATGCCAAGTTAGTCATTCTAAAACATTGTTTGGTCAGATCATTTTCTAGTTCAATAACTTCTTTACAGATACTAAATAAAACCCACTCTTTAACTCTGTTTATTAAGATAGTCATCAACGGACTTGGTCTCATCTATTTGTACTACTACTGAGACAATTTCAAATCTGTTACCTTTTATTTTCTCCTTTCTTCATTCTATCAGTTCAAATACTATTTCTCCTAGCTGCTACACACAGCCTCACTACTGAATTTATTGGCCAAAATCCTATATCTTGTAAGTCATAGCCTACTCACTTCTTTTATTTTCCTGCTTTTCATGACATGTAATAATATTGAAATTCTAGAGAACCCTTTATATTTTATAAAGTATATGTGTGACTATAACATAGAAACACTCACAAACAATATTGATAATTAAATTAGAAAACACCATTGACCCTTTTAAACAATAAGGAGATAGAGAATGCAGTTGGCTACCAGCAACTGGGAGCCAGATTAGAAGCAAGCCCACAGTTTAACATACCCTTGAGCCCACCATGCCCCACACATCAGCACTGCCCCTCCTTCCTTGACCTCAGAAAGCTGGGCTTCAGGCGATGTCTGAATTTGGGAGGGGCTTTCTCAAATTTTTTTATGCCTCCTTTTAGGGCTTAAAGCTAGCAAGGAATGTTTCTGCTTTTTGCAATTCTCTCTATGTAGGTCAAGCGGATGTCTATGGAGCTGCAAGTCTCTTAACTACAGAGATGATATGAGTCATAAGGCCAACGACAGTTCTAGACAGACAACCAGGTAAAAAGATTGTTCCTGGTGGCTGGGGTGGTATTTTATTTTTTCAAGGGATCAATAAGATTGGGCTACCAGAATAGTGCTCACACTCTAGTTTGGAGTGACTTTTGAATTCCATGTGGACAAAAATCTCTGCAAAAAATACTTGCCTGGAGGCCACTCACCTTAGTGGCGGCCTTCCGTTGGTAGGCATGGAGAGAAATGAGCCACAACATCGCTTTCTCAAAGGGCTTAGGCCTAGGGTCTAGTGGAGAGAATCTTTCAACATTGTACATTTAAAGCGTATTTTAGAATTCATAGGGCTATCCCACATTATCATTTTATTTGATCTTCATAAGAACTCATGCAGTTAATTAATTCAATAAATACTTCTGCAAGGCTTCTATGTTTCAGCAGTGGTGCTGAGGATTTAGAGACTTACAGAATAAATACTGTTCCTGACAGCACGAGACTTATAGTCTAGTGATAAAAACAAAAGTGAAGCTAATTACATGAACAAATAGTTATTGTTTATAATTTTTTTAATTGTAATAGTGTTGACATGAGACCCCCTTACCTCTTCCCTCTTTCAATTAGGGGACCACCTCTCCTAGGGATTAGGGTAGACATATTCAGAAGGTAAACAGTATCAATTTCATTTTACAACTGATTTAATTTAACTTCACAAAGTTAAATTGACATCAGTCAAGGGCATCCAGTGGATAAGTGGCATAAATAACTCACGTTCCAGGACTGATGCTGGGTCTCTGTGGCTTTTGTTGTTTTTTATTAGTGATTGCACAGAGTACACACATGTACACACAAGTGAATTCTAGCATGATAATAAACTCATTCTTACTGAGAAGAACATTTGTGACTTAAGATGAATTTTAACATACTGCCTGCTACCCTAGAAAATAGAATTTTTTTCCTTGAGACAACTACGTTTTATTACCAAATAGAATAATAATTTTGAAAACAAAATGATCCTTTCTAATTCTGTAAAAAATTGTTATTTTTTATTGTTTTCTACATGTGATTTTTAATGTTTCTATTGACAAGGTTTCAGTGTGCAGGCATAAGACACAGGTGGATAGGACCCTCCTGCTTATCTACCAGTTCTATATGCTTCCCAGGGCCCCTGGCTAAAAACTCTTGTGAGTTAAATACAACTCACATGGCAGTTAATGTTTAAGGACATAATAATCACTATCAGTGAACAATTTAATTGTATTATTGATCATAAATTTTATTGCTATGGTAATTGTAAATAAGCAAAGATGATGATTTTTAATTGTGTAACCAAGAATATTTCCTCATATGTTGTCTTTATCATTCTGAGAATTAAGCAGATCACTGGGTTAGGAAGGTATCTGGTAGCCAAAGCAGCCTCTATGAGACTGTGAAAATGACAAAAAGGACCCTGATACTTAAGGATCCAGGGATGGGCATTTTAATAAGAGTACAATTAGTTGAGGCATGGAAAACAGGACATATACATAGTATTATTGGAAATTAAGAAGGGCCAGATTATGTGTAGCCATTGTAGGCAAAAGCAGAAATTTAAAGTTAATTTTAGAAGCTATGGGAAGACTTTGAAAAGTCAAAGCAGGGAAGTAACATGACCTGCCTTACACATTGAGAAGATTTCTCAGATCAGAATCTGTTGGGATGAAATGGGCAGGTGAAATGGAAATACCAGCTGGGAGAAGTGGAAATGATATTTAAGAATCTTTTATAGGAGGTAAGAGGGTACAGGTGACAATGAAGAAGGAAGGAAGGAAGGAAGGAAGGAAGGAAGGAAGGAAGGGAGGGAGGGAGGGAGGAAGGGAGGGAGGGAAGGGATTTCTCTGAAATCAGAGATCAGGAGATGTATTTAAACAAGTAAGGAGAGCAGCCATCCATGAATGACCTGATACAATGTCGTAACAAAAGGCACTCTCTTGGACGCAGATATGGGATTGAAAATTAGAATCGGCTCGGCACCTGTGGCTCAATCGGCTAAGGTGCCAGCCACGTACACCTAAGGTGGCGGGTTCGAATCCCCAGCCCAGGCCCGCCAAAACAACAATGATGGCTGCAACCAAAAAAGGGCCGGGTGTTGTGGTGGGCGCCTGTGGTCCCAGCTACTTGGGAGGCTGAGGCAGGAGACTCGCTTGAGCCCAGGAGTTGGAGGTTGCTATGAGCAGTGATGCCATGGCACTCTACCCAGGGGGATAGCTTGAGGCTCCGTCTCAAAAAAAAAAAAAAATAAAAATAAAAATTCTTAAATTGATGTTGAATATTTTGCCAAAATCCTTACAATGTTCAAAGATCATGGTTTTTTTTTTTTTCTTTTTATCTGGGAATAATGGATATTTTAAGACATATCCAATGATTGTTATCTTTGCAGTACCTATCTTAGCCAGAGTGTATTTCCTTAATATGCTACTGGATTCTGTTTGCTAATATTTCACCTGGGATTTGTGCATTGATATCAGTGGGTAACATTATTCTGCACAATTTGGATGTTTTATTTTGCTTAAATTTTATATCAATGTTATGCTGACTTCCTAAAAGCAATTTCAAAGTGTTGCTTCTTTGTTCCATATTCTGTTAATAATTTAAACAGTATTGATGTTACCATTTTAAGGTTAAGTGCAGAAATGAATGACTTGGAAAACAAGAGTGGTTGAAACAAATCTGAGAACTGTTTTATAGAAAAAAATTTGCAATTATAACTAACTAGCCAAGAAAATAAGAGAAGAGCCCACATACACACACACAAATTTTTTTTTTTTGAATAAGAAAACTACAGATGCAAAGAAAGAACCATGAGATGAGTTTGGTCAACTCCATGTAAGTAAGTTTATAACCAGGGTAAAGTAAATAATTTTCTAGGAAATTATGTTACATAAACATAATCTTGGAGAAAAAAAATCTAGTAGGACAAATTTCTGTGGAGAAAGTATACATATATATACACACACACACATATGACCAGTTTCCCAAGTAAATTCTTCCAGTTCTTCTTTGTAACTGGGAGACACATGTGGCCCATTCAGAGCAAGGGAGGGGAGGGCAGGCAATTGGCAGGTGATAGCAGTAATGCTGGGCCATGTCCCCAGTCAATCTGGTCCTTGGGCAAGTTTGCACTGGCACCATGGAAGGGGAGTGTGTTTCGCACAGCCAGAGGAGGAGACCGCTGGACACACTGAAAATTATCTTTATCCCTTTGGGGGGTAGAACTGTGTAATTATAGAATGAAAATAATCCAGAAATGGATACCAGCTACTTAATACATAAATTAATAACGGTGCTGTGAGTTGATAATTGAAGCAGTTTGGTCTTGAAATAACAGCTCTGTTTTGTGTGAGCCTAGGAATTTGGAGTAAAGGCTTTCTATTTTCTTTTTTTCCCCCTTTTAGTCCATTCAACAGAAACCTGAAAGTTGACAAAACCCCAGCTGATCCCAGACAGTTTTGTGAATAAGGAAACCAACCACCAGGCTGGGAAATGTCTACCGTAGGTCTCCTCAATTCACAGCTGATACCAAATTACAAGGCGGGAGATAAGCAGAGGTACTTTTACCAGACTTCTCAACCTGAGAAGGGAGCCTGCAGGAGGCTCTGACAAATTCTGGTCAACGGTGGAGGAGGTAGAGAGAGGGGGAGTGGGAGGGAGAGAGCAGGGGAGAGGAGAGAGGGAGAAAAGAGAGAGGAAATAACAGATAGTACTTTCTAGGAGTCCTTAAACTCATTGTTTGTTAATTGGAAGAAAACATGCCCCCGTGGAGGGGTAAATCCCTCTGCCTGAGAGGACCAGGATGGAAGGACCCCTGCCCTGACTCCAGGGGGTTCCACGATTTAGAGAGCAGCCTTCCAGCATGTTCAGCCACTCAGCTGTCTCATCAGGGAGTGCTTTAGATTAACAAATGCGAACATTCTAACATTACTGGAGGGATTATTACATTGTGTTAAATATTTCATTTATCTGACATCACCCTACTGACTCACTGCTATAATTTATTAAATCAGCCTCCAGGTAAAACTATTTGATAGTTTTTCACAGTGGGGCTCGACTTTCAAGGCCTTCTTCTCCCGAACCTGCCAATGTGCCTCTTGCCTTCTGCTTCCCTCAGGTTCTGTTTCCTGCAAGTGGCATGGAGAGGTGAGGCACCCCAGGCCATCAGGGGTGTGGGTGGACGGGTTGGGAGGTAGGTGGGAAAAGAGGCAAAGGACGGTGGAGGCCCAGCACATCGGTTATCTGGGCAACCTGCTGGTCAGCGACCACCATCGTGGACGTAAGGGGCTGCCCGCAGGCCCTGGGCCTGGGGCTGAAGCAGGCAGAGACTTGACAGCTTTCCTCCTGTCAGAAGTTACCTTCAAGAATGTTCTCATTGAAAGTGTCTTGGTGGGCAGCAGTGCCGCATTGCCTTGGTCTTCCCAAGCATTGATTTGGTCAATACCTAAGTACTTTACCCTTTTATTCAATGAGTATTCATAGAACGGACTACTGTGTTCTAGGTATTTCAGAGGCAGTCACAACCATGGCTGGTGCCAGGACTCGTGAACTGACACAGTCAAGTGCAATAGCTGCCCTTTCTCTGTGTAGGTCCAGGGGTCCTCAAACTTTTTAAACAGCGGGCCAGTTCACTGTCCCTCAGACCATTGGAGGGCCGGAGTGCAGGCCCCAGGACAAGTCGGCTGCTAAGCGGGACAGGCAGCGGTGGCAAAAACACCTGGCAGGCCAGATAAATGTCCTAGGCCAGCTGCATGTGGCCGGCGGGCTGTAGTTTGAGGACGCCTGCATTAGAGGCATCATTTTCAGTCTTTCCCACAATCCTGCAATACTAGGTGTTTAATCACCGTGTGAGCTCACACAGCCTGGAAGCTACTGGCCCAGTTTTGGGTTTAGGCTCTGTGATGCCAGGTCCTACTCACCCTAAATAAAGCTCGGTGGCTGTTATCTTTCACTGGGCTCTGCAGAGCCAAAGTGCCATGAACGTCCACCTGGGACTTCTCACTGCAGAGGTTAAAAAATGATGCTTCATTTTGTTGCTCACTGATGCCTATAGGAAGGTGGTCAGGTTTTCCCCAGCATCACTGACAGCTCTGGCTGTAAGTTATTTCACTGGGATCCTCTTTCATCATGTTCAGCACCCCTACATCTCCACCCACCTGGAGACCCACATAGTGGCTGTCAGAGGCTGTCTTCCAGGCTTTAGTGGAGCAGAAAGCATAGTTATGAACTAAAATACTTCAGTTGGTGATTTTAGAAACTTGGATAAACTGTGAGGGTCAAGATGGGCATGTCCAGACTTTTGCATGAGGTGTGTGCATTGTCTCCGAGACAGGCCAACAGACTTCTGAGCTCATGGGAAACTTACTCAAGTCCTTTCACTTTTATTTGTGAAATGCAAATGATCATTTCAATTCCAGTCCTAATTTCATCACACTCCCTTTTCTTTTAGACTTAGCTCAAACTACCTACAGCAGCACTTAAATGATGGCCACGTTGCTGATGGTACCATCTTATATCTAGAAAACCCAAAGGTTCCACCAAGAAACTCCTGGAATTGATAGATAAATTCAGCAAAGTCTAAGGTTACAAAGTCAATGTATACAACTCAGTATCATTCCAATAGCAGTCAACCTGAGAGTCAAATCAAAGACTCAATACCATTCACAACAGCTGCAAAGAAAACAAAATATCTAAGAATATATTTAACCAAGAAAGTGAAAGATCTCTACAAAGATAACTACAAAACTCTGAGGAAAGAAATTGCAGACAGTACAAACAAATGGAAAATCATATGATGCTTATGGATCACTAAAATCAACATTATTAAAACGTCCAAACTACTCAAAGTCAACACACTCCCCATCAAAACACCAGCATCATATTTCACAGACCTATAAAAAAACAATTCTACACTTCGTTTGGATGTATTCTCAAACTATGCATCCAATAAAGGGTTAATAACTAGAATCTACAAAGAACTCAAGAAATCAGCAAGAAAAAAATCAAATAACCCCATTAAAAAAGTGACAAAATATATAAAAAGAAGTTAAAAAAACCCAAATGGCCATTAAACATATAAAAAGTATTCAACATCACTAATCATCAGCAAAATACAAATTAGAACCACAATGAGATATCACCTTACCCCAGTTAGAATGGTTTTTAGCAAAAAGTCCAAAAGCCACAGATGCTGGCATGGATGAAGAGGGAAAGAACACTTACTCATGACTGGTGGGACTGCAAATTAGAACAGACTCTGTGGAAAGCAGTGTGGAAATTTCTGAAAGAGCTCGAAGTAGACCTATCATTCAATCTGGCAATCCCACTATTAGGTACTTACCCAAAGGAAAAAAAGACTTTTCATCCAAAAGACCCCTGCACTCGAATGTTTATTGCAACACAATTCACAATTGCAAATACCCATCAATTCACTAGTGGATCGATTTATGTATGCCACAGAATACTACTCAGCCATGATTAAGGATGAATTGATGCCTTTTGCAACAATTTGGATGGAACTAGAAACCATTATTCTAAGCAAAGTATCCAGAGAATGGAAAAACAAACAAAAACTCACTATTAGATTGGAACTAACACATGAGCACAGAGCAAAGTAAAACTCAGTGAAATCAAGCAGAGGGGTGGGGGGGAGGATGGATGGGCAAAACCTACCCCTAATGGGTACATCATACTTATAACCACAACTCAAGCATTACATAAAAACTATGTAACTGAAAACATTTGTATCCCCACAATACTTTAAAATAAATAAATAACAAATAAATTTTACACCAAAAAGGGGGGAAAAACAGATTAAGACAGGGCCTTGGCGCAGCATGGTGGCTCATGCCTATAATCCCAGCACTCTGAGAGGCTAAGGTAGATGGATTTCCTGAGCTCAGGAGTTCAAGACCAGACTCCGCAAGAATGAGACCCTGTCTCTAAAAATAGCTAGGCATTGGCAGGTGCCTGTAGTCCCAGCTACTTAGGAGGCTGAGGCAAGAGAATCACTTGAGCCTACGAGTTTGAGTTTGCCTTGAGCTGTGACCCCAGGCACTCTACCAAGGGTGACAAAGTGAGACTCTGTCTCAAAAAAAAGCCTTAAAGAGGTGATAAGCCATGAGGGTTCCTCCTCACGGGCGGGACTAGAGACCTTATAAAGGAGGGTTCAACGCAGCAGTTGGCCCTTTTTCTCTTCTGTCCCTTCTGCCATGTAAGGATGCAGCATCCCTCCCCTCTGGAGGATGTACGACACAGTGCCACCTTAGAAAGAGGAACGGGACCCTCACCAGACACCACACCTGTGGCATCTTGATCTTGGGTTCCTAGTCCCATAACTGTGAGAAATAAATTTCTATTCTTTACAAATGAAAAGAAATGAACGATGGCCACGTCATTTCTGCACAGCCTAAGTCCTTTATACCTGAACACTTTGCCACCACCCCCGCCTCAGTGGCACTGTTTCTTCAATTACTACCCCTTCTGGTTTTCTGAGTGGATACTTTTGATTAGATCCGCCAGGATCGATTACACTGAGAAGTGTAGTGTATCTTACAAGTAGTTAACTGATCTGCAAGGAACTAGGAATGGACAGGGAGAGAAATAATGTCAGCCTGTGACTCACATCTCAAAAAAGTACCACATTCCAATTAAATACATCTATTTGGAACAATGCATTCTCAATTATTTAAAAATAGACCAAAAACTAGACGAAAGTTGCTGCTAATAGTGGCTACTTCTAGATAGTAGGATTAGTGTTGATACCAACTTTGTTCTTGACACTTTGCCATTTCATTCAGTTTCTGTAATGAGCATGTAATATTATCATAATCAGAACAAACACAATAAACATTTTATTAAATTTTAACTTATGAAATGTTACCAAAACCCCATTCATACGTCAACTGTATTAGTGTTACATACACAAGTGATGTCATTTGAAAGCTGAAATGTAAGTTAATGCTTCAAGAAAGTCTCAATTCCAGGTTATTTTCTTTAGCAACATAGTAAAACCTGGGAGAAGATCCTTCTTAAAACAACTAAAAATTCTATGTATCATATTTTTAAGAGATTGTTTTAGATGTAGCAGTGAAGGGAGGGAAGGCAATCACTGGAGCAGGCATTTTCCAAGCCAAAACATTTGCTAAACTAAGATGCACAGGAGCTTGAGTTCCATGGCTTTCTGCAGCATGAGGCTAGGTCTGCCCAAGGCAAGAAGTCTACTCCCTGCCCTGCAAAAAATCCCTCAGCTCCATCCAAATGGCAAAATCCTCAGGGTAGTGGGGAATTGGAAATAAATCCACATTCCTCACCCACAAGATAGCTAGAGAAACATCCTGTTTTGGAAATTGGGTGTGCACAGGAAAATTCTCCACCTATAATTTATAATAACATACTAGGACTCCAACAGGAATACATTTCAAATTTACACCCTAGACATAGCCTAGACAGAACCAGCAGAGAAAATACAGATCCTTCCTGGAGGAATTCCCCCATTCACCTAGATTTCAAAGGATTCCTTCAGGTAAAGCTCCATAGTCAAAATTCACAAAATTTACAAGGAAATAAATCCTATAAGCAAGAGGCAACCAAAATAAAAATTAGCAGAATTGGAATAACATAATAGATACTGGAATTATCAGACAACAGACATAAAATGAATATTTTTAAAATGTGAAATGAAATGTAAAGGTCAAGGATTGAACACAGTAATGAAGAAAAGATTATTCAAAAAAATATCCAACAGTTTGTAATAAGCACCATGAAGAATTTCTAGAAATTAAAACTATAACAATTGAAATAAAAAATTCGGTGATAGTGTTTAACTGATCAAGACCTAACTGTACAGAAATTAATGAACTAGAAGGATAGACCTGAAGAAATTTTCCAGAAGTTAGCCTAGAGCAAAGAAAGTGATGAAAAATAAGAAAAAGAGATTAAGACTTAAGATAGAGTGAGAAAAATCTAACAAACACTGAATGGAGTTATATCATCTTAACTGCTGAGAAATTTGCAGAACTTACAAAAAGAAATCAATTCACAAATTTAAGGAGTGAATTTCAACCTAGTGTGATAAAAAAAAAAAATCAACACTAAAAACATCCTAATGAAAGTGAAGAACGACATACATATTCTTTCACCTACGAAGTCAGCAATTAGAACTGACAAGCAACTTTTCAAAAACAGCAGTGGAAGACAACATAGCATGGAAAAAGATTTCAAGGTACTGAAAGAAAATTATAGTCAGGCTGGGCGTGGTGGCTCACATTTGTAATCCTAGCACTTGGGAGGCTGAGGCAGGTGGATTGCCTGAGCTCTTGGGTTTGAGACCAGCCTGAGCCAGAGCAAGATCTCATCTCTAAAAATAGCCAGGTGTTGTGGCAGGTGCCTGTAGTCCCAGTTGCTTGGGAGGCTGAGGCAAGAGAATCGCTTGAACCTAAGAGTTTAAGATTACTGTGGGCTATGATGCCAGGGCACTCTACTGAGGGTGACAAAGTGAGACTCTGTTTCAAAAAAAAAGAAAAAGAAAGAAAGAAAAGAAAATCCTAGTCAGACCAGATTTATATACCTGATTAAAATATCATTCAGTAAGAAGGACAAAACAAAGATATTTTTACATAAATAAAAACTAATAGCACTTCCCAATACCCACTAACATTCTCTAACCAAATAAAATTCAAAAGGAGGTACATCAGTTAAAGAAAAAATGTGATTTCCAGATGGAAGGTCTAAGGTGGAAGGTAAGATGTTAAGGTAAAACTGGGCTGACTAGATGAATAAAACTTAACAAACATGGACTGCACAAAGCAATATGAAAATGTGTGTCTCAAGTCACTAAGGTCTCTGTTGCAACAGCTCAACTCCATTGTAGAGTAAACAGCCACCATGTGTGAATCAGTGAGTGTGGCTGTGTTCCAATAAAACTTTATTTACAAAGACAGAGTACTGGATTTGATCTGCAGCTGTCGTTTGCTGGCCCTGATTTGCTTCAAAAGGCATAAATAAGAGATGCTTTACCTTACCTGACAATATTAATTCCAGGTTTTAAATACACAATCCCTCCGGGAATGTGGACTCTATGGCCACTGACTTGCTGACCACGTGTAGGGACTATTTTAGGCAGCAATGGAGCTGTGCCAGGCATTTCACACGTCACCATATGGAAATGTTACTGATGCGATGGAGCTCTGTCACCAGCTGGTCTTCACACGCACATCCCTAAAACTGTGCTTAGTCGATGCCGTGATGTCAGCCCCAAAGACTATGGAACCCCACTGGGTAATGTCCCCACACAGTAAAGGGGGCAGTCCTCTCTTAATGCATTAATAAATATAGTGGAGCGCAGATACGAGCCTCTATCTCATCACTCTTTAGATTCGAGGCACAGCAGGAAGGAAGGAGGCGAGTGGCACTAACCCTCGGTCACCTTTTACAGAGAAATGCCGGGACAGCACCGCACACGCGCCGCCCGAGGCCGTACATCACCCGGGCAGACTCGCCTCTCGGAAGCGGGGCGGGATCCCACGGAGAGACCCGGGATCCGAGGGCCGGGCTAGCCCGGACTTCTCCAGGAGAGGTCTCGCACAGCCAAGCGAAATGGCAAAACAGAGCCAGAAATAGAAACAGGAAACGCCGGGCTGGTGCGTGGAGACCTCAAGGAAAACGAGGACGGCTACAAGTCTTGGGGGGCAAAGGGCCTTGGGCTTGAGAGGCCCGGCTGGTGAATGGGCTGCTAGAGAACAGTGAGGAGCAGAGCGAATCTCTGCGAGTCTGGGGCTCGCAGCGGGCCCCTGCTGGGCGCCGGCAGCTCCCTGACCTCCTGCTCCCCAGTCGTCCACCAGCGGCGGGGTGGGGCGGCCTGCAGGGCGCCGAGCTGACTTGCACCTCCTGCAGTGATTTTCTGAGTCCTGCAAGTCCCTGTGAGATAAGATAAACTTTGGCCTACATTAAACAAATTTTTGTTTTCCTTTGGTCTTAGAATACACAGTGCAGGGCAGCACCTGCAGCTCAGTGGGCAGGGTGCCGGGCGCATACACCGGGGCTGGCAGGATCGAACCCCACCCAGGCCACTAAACAGCAATGACAGCTGCAACAAAAACACAAAAAAAGCCAGGCCTTGTGGTGGGCGCCTGTAGTTCCAGCTTCTTGGGAGGCTGAGGCAAGAGAATCACTTAAGCCCAAGAGTTGGAGGTTGCTGTGAGCCCCCACGGCACACTACTGAGGGCGACATAGTGAGACTCTGTCTCAAAAAAAAAAATTACCTAGTGCCCAAAGCACGCTCTATGTCAGCAGCCAGCACAACCCTGCTGGGTGCGCGAGCGTCATCCATCACCTTCGGCGTCCTGCGTTTGGCCGAAGCTTGAAATGACAGAGCTGCCACCATATGTGAAATTTGCCTTCGCTCCGTTTGCTGTTTCATTTCACCCTTGATTTGCTGTCACTTTTAGAGGTTTTGAACACATTATTAGAGGGCTGAGTGGATGTCTGTGTACAACGGTCCTTAAACTGTCCTCGATTTTCACAGTCAGATATTTTAACAGAATTGCTGCGACTGAAACCAGTGTGTAAAATGCTTGTATTTGATTACTGGAAAAAATATCAGTAAAATATTACTACAGTGTCTGAAGACCTGTTTGAATCAGAAATTAGAGGTATTATATCGGGATGGGCGGGCTGCCTAAAGCTCTGAAGGATAAGACACTCCGGAGCTGGGCTGCAGCCGTGTGATACAATTAACCTCACTGTCCGATGTGGACAGTGGCCCTGAAGCAGGTGACAGGCAGCATCAGCACAGGAGGTGGCTGGTAGCCTCAGCCCAGAAAGTCAGCCGGAAGATGCCTGAGGGAGAGAGGGAAACAGGGACAGAGCCACTACCGAGGACACAGTGGCTATCTTCTGCCAGCGGGCATCTGAAGGAGGGTTTCCCCCCAGCAAACACGGAGAAGTCTGGGAAGGCACCTGTGTGCACCGCCCTGAGCAGGAGCCCCGATGTCCACAGCCCTGGGATGAGAGGCGCACATCTGAGTCAGCCTGATGCCGGTATGGGGAGGCTGGGCGTTAGCCACCAAATAAACACACCCACATCGGGAGAGACAGGACCACCGTGCTGTGCTCTGTGCAGCTGAAGTGCAAAGTCTATGCTTTGAGGATTTAATTTCAGACCATCAGGGCACCAAAGATTAATTCTTTCTTAGAGGACCTCACTGGTTCCAGGAAGGGACGGTCCTCACCACAGCAGCTGGAATGGTGCAGGTGAGAAAGGAAAAAGCCTTCCCGGCACCAGGCTGGAGACAGCGCTCCAAAGGCGCTCGGGGGAGCTGGGGGAGAGGGCGGACTGCGCAGGGACCTCCAGCCTGTCCTGGCTCCTTCAGAGGGATTTGACCACCTCTGGATACCTGTGCTGGACGCTTGTGAAATCCAGCCTGCTCCGGTTCCACCGGTTCCCACCCACCCTCCCACTCTCGGTTTCTCCAGCTGTGAGCACAGGCTGACTTGTTCTCTCCCAAGCTTCTTCCCTGCAGTGGTGCTCACCTGAGCGTCATGAGAGGTGTCCCCTATGCTGCCTGTGGCAGGTGGCTGTGGGCACCATCTTGGTCCCACTGTCCTCACTGGTAGAAATGATGACCACAGGGCTGTTGTGAAGATTACTTAGCAGATGAAAATCACTATGTAGTTACTCAGTGCAGGTTAAATACTCTTTATCCCAAAGGCTTGGAATGAGAGTGTTTCAGATTTCAGTTTCCTTGAATTTTAGAATATTCACATATTTATAACGAGATACCTTGGAGATGGGACCCAAGATTAAACACAAAATTCATGTATGTTTCATATTTATACACATAGCCTGAAGGAAATTTTAGCAAAATGTTATTTTGTGCATAAACAAAGTTTTAATTGCGACCTGGCATGTGAGGTCAGGTATAGAATTGTCTGTATGTGATGTCATGTCAGTACTCGAAGAGTTTTGGATTTTGGAGCATTTCATATTTCTGCTTTTCAGTTGGTGATGCTCAATCTTACTTACGGTAAGTAACTCTGCAATAGAAATCAGGTAAGATTAAAATGGACCCGACTCATGGTAAGTATTCAAGAAATGTATTTGTACTTGTGTTGTTATCATTATTGAATCATTATTATTATTTATTCCACACACCCTCAACTAAGAGACATATGTAGCTAAACTGCAGCAACTAGATAAGGTCTTGTACCAAACAGTAAATGAGATGATACTGCCAGTGGTGGCCATTCTGTCCCCAAGCTAATCATTTATTTATTTAACTCATGACTGTGAGTTTAATTATGCATGCACTGTTAACGTTAAAGTTAACCTAAATAAGTGATGAGTGCCTCCTATGTTTATTCTTGGGTTCTCAAGTACAGTATTTTTTAGTGTAATGTAACTTTGAAACTTTGAAACTTTGTTTCACACTAAAAGACACTCCTTAATCAGATGTGCATACCCAGTGTCTGAGAGATAAAATTGATTTTAACTAAAAAACAAATTACAAATTAATGATTTCTAATAGTTAGATATGAATGCATTCCATATGATGTAATAAGTACTTAACTTGGGTCAGGAAGGAGGCTGTACACTGGGTAGTGGAGGCAGATATGCCGCCTGTGGTCATGGGATGGGAAATAGACATTTCACAAATTACACATCTATATGTGTGTGTGTTTGTGTACATATATACGTGGATCATTGCAAAAGTTTTAAGATACACAAAAATCAAGATTTGTAAACTCTACATGTACAGAAACAAACGAAGCTCTCCCAGCAACACCAATAAGCCAAGTAAGTTAAAACTCATACAGTGAATCAGAAAGGATGCTGTGGACCATGTTTCTTGGAAGTGAAATAATGAACCATAACACAATCTGTCTCAAAACTTTCATAGTGATCTATACACACACACACGCGTGAGCATGCGCGTACACATAGGATTTAATTACATTTAATTACACACACGTACAGACAGACACATATACATGTGGTTTCAACAGAGGTAAGTCCTATAAAGGAAAAGGAAAGGTTTTCTGAGAAAGGGCATTTCAGCTAAAGCCTGAAGGGTGAGTTGGCTTTTGCCAGGTAAGCCTATTCCAGGGAGAAGGCTCCATGTGTTTGAAGGTTGTAAGGTAGGACAGTGGTCAACAGCTTTGGGAACCAAAGGAGACCAGTGTGAGTGGACATTCATCAAAGAATGGAGTGGTGGGAAATGACTCTGATGAAGTGATCAGAGCCAGAGTTTGCAAGGGCTGATAGGTATATTAAGGATTTTCAATTTAGTTATGAGTATTTATTGAAAGACTTTAAGCAATGGTATAACATGATCCTATTTTCACTTTTAAAGTCTCTCTTAGACCCTGGGTGGATACAACAGAGGCCCAGAGAAGGAAGTAATGAGACCAGACTGAGGCATGATGGTGCGTCCAATGGAGGATGGTAGAAGAGACAGAGTGAAGGATTTGGGAAGTAGGATCTTAGAATTGGGTGGGAGAACAGGTGAAGGGATTGAGTAAGGAAGATCGCTGGAATGAATCTCAGGTTTCTGGGTGGAAGGAAGTGTTATTCATTCAGATGAATAAAGAAGGAAAAGGATCATATTTAAGGGAGAAAGGTGAGGAAACCGATGCCCTGGATTTTTGCCGAGTGAGCCCCTTGTTACTAAAAGTGTTTGAGCACAGATACTTTTAAAAGATACACATGGATAAGAAGTTTAGATTTGACAAATTTTAGGGTTTGTTTGTTCTATCTCTAGAGTCCACAACTGTTGGATGGATTTTAGCCTGGTAATATTAAGAAGAGAAAAGATATAAAGATTTGGCCGTCCTTTAACCTTTAAAATTGGGTATAATGTACAATTTTTATTACCTTTGATATCAAACTAATCAACCATTTTGTACATTTTGCAGTATCTTACATTATGTGAAAATTTGAGTTTTAAAGACTTGAAATAACTTGATAATGTTATTAACAAAGTCTCATTTTTGCAAAATATTAAAGTCAATCCTTTAGGTTCACAAAATCATTAAGAATTGAGATTCTGTGTGTCTGACAATAGACTAATATGCAGAATCTACAGAGAACTCAAGCAACTTAACAAGAAAGAAACAACCCCATTAAAAAGTGAGTAAACGACAAAACAAGCATTTTGTTTTTCAAAAAAAGATGCATAGTGCAAATGTCCAATCAACACATGAAAAAATATTCAACATCACTAATTGTCAGGGAAATGCAAATTAAAACCACAGTGAGATACACCTTATGCCAATTACAACGGACTTTATTAAAAAGTCAAAAAACAGTAGCTCTCGGCATAGATACAGTGAAAAGAGAACACTTGTACACTGTTGGCGGGATCTCTATGGAGACCAGTATGGAAGTTTCTCAAAGAACTAAAAGTAGATCTACCATCCAATCCCATTACTAGATACCTACCCAGGGGAAAAGAAATCATTATATCAAAAGATATCTGTGCTCTTACATCTGTAACAACACAACTCACAATCACAAAGATAAGGAATCCACCTCGATGCCCTTCAACTGACATGACAGGTGGATTAAGAAAATGAAACCATAGAATTCTACTCAGCAATAAGAAAGAATGAAATAATGTGTTTTGCAGCAACTTGGCTGGAACTGGAGGCCGTTACCCTAAGTGGAGTATCTCAGGAGGGGAAAAACAAACACTGCACAAACTCACTTATAAGTGGGAGCTAAACTACGGCTACACAAAGCCACATAGAGCGACGTAATGGACATTGCACATTAGGGGGTAGGGGGGTGACGGATGAAAAATTACCTATAGGGTACAATGTACACTACCCAGATGATGGTATGTCAAAGGCCCGACCCCACTACTATACACAGCTATTAAAATAAGATTCATTTATAAGATTAAATAAATTCTTTGAAAAAGATTGTAATTTCTAAATAGATAAACCTTGTGAATTTTGTTTACATTGCTTTCCTAATGGCTGTGTAATTTTATTAATAACTATACACAGAAATACTCCTCTTTCTTTTCTGGAATTAGACAGTTTTGAATTACGTGAGATATAAAAGAAAACATCCTTGCCTACAATGACACTTGCTATTTAGCAGAAATATGGAATTTAAGTTGGAAAGTATCTCATCCAGAGCCCATATATGTGTCTTTATATAATGCTGTGTACCCGGGAGAGTTAGTGAATCATCTCTTCTTCCCAGTATTTCATATATATTCTCAAATGCATTTTGAGACATCCTTCCTTCTCTTGTCCTTTGTCTCTTGTTTTCCCAAAGTGTAGTTTTAAAAGTAAGTTGTTGGCAAGTTTGTAGATAGTTTTTAAACTCCAGTGATACGTGAGTAGAACAGCAAATACCACATCAGAAATTATTTCTTACATTTCTATTCCCCCAAGGAATAGGAACTGCAAGATGGAAAAAGGCCTGTCATCATCAGAACACATATGGAGAAAATAATTTCCCAGTGAGAAGATAAAATTCTGTGGCTGTCTGTGCGGTTTGAAGTAGGAGTGCAGGATTTGTCCAAAAGACCTTGTATTTGTCCAAAAGACCTTGCATTAGTGAGATGCAAACAGCAATCAGATTGCTTGATCAACCTGTGAGTAAGTAAGCACACATGCGTGCCAACAAAAATTTTTCCTTGGTTTTCAAAATCGTTTACTGTTTTGTGTTATTTGCCTTCAAATATACTCTGTGCAAAAAAAAAAAAAAAAAGAAAGAAAGAAACAGTGGATCACACACATCCTTCCATTGATCCCAGAAAGGAACTTAACCTGTCTTGAGACTTGTGAACAAACAGATCACTCATTTATGGGACAACTCCTGTCCCCCTGACCTAGAGGAAGAACCTCCAGCACTGCCTTTCCTCCTTGTGCAAGACTTGATGGCAGTCCCGTGCCTGCTGACAGGATGTAAGATGAGGCCAAAATAAAAGGTGATATTTAGAGTTCAAAAGAAGCTGTCAGCTGCTTAAATTGAAGAGATGTTGGTGATTCAGGCAAGGAAAGCAGTAGACGGCTCGCTGCCTGTGGCTCAGTCGGCTAAGGCGCCAGCCACATACACCTAAGGTGGTGGGTTCAAATCCCCAGCCCGGGCCCGACAAACAACAATGATGGCTGCAACCAAAAAATGGCCGGGCGTTGTGGCGGGCTCCTGTGGTCCCAGCTACTTGGGAGGCGGAGGCAGGAAACTCGCTTGAGCCC
>CAUYQV010132757.1:0-22799 GCA_963574575.1 Galagoides demidoff
GAGGAATGCAAACACTTTTGTAGGCAGAAGTACCAGACCAACAGCAGAAATCGTAACTGTGTATGCAAACTGAAAGCTCACAGTTCGTCTCTACAATCACACAAAGACTTTCCAGAAGTAGTCCCAGGAAAACTGAACAACCAAGGTGTCAAATATCAGAGATATCAATAGAGAAATCTTTTCCCCTCTGCACTCGTCCTACCAACATTCAGTGAAGTGCCTACTACAAACAGCCCTTTGAAAACAGTAACAGAAAATAAAAAGCTAGGGAAGATATTGAATCTATGATACAGAAGCAGAATACCATAAAAAGGGACATACGAAGAAAAAAATTTGACAGTGAAATTTTTAAAAATGAAAAAATAATATTTGTTTGGAAGACAAAGTTGAACAGAAACCTTGTTTAGAAAAAGATGGAAATTCAGAGACAAAACAGAGGATCAAAGGATCACATTAAGCACAAATATATCAATTGTCCCCAGAAAGAAAAGGGGGTAGAAAACCTTTAATAAGGTAATGGAAATAGGTCATGACTGAAGAACATTGCCCAATTTTAAGAGTCCTCTGTGATCCTTCCACAGTGCAAGATGTAGACTTTTGGTGGGAAAAAAATGTCAAGAAAGTTTAGAACACTAAAGAACAAAAGATTAATCTACATTTAAGAGAAAGAGAAAGACATGAAGATGGAGCAAGAGAGGAAATATGGATCATATATAAAGATAAGGAATCAATATGACCTCATATTTCGGAATGGCAGAACAGAAAGTCAAAATATAATAATAGGGAAATAATTCCTTCACCATTTTGAAGACAAATTATGTACTATCTAAATTTTATGCCCATCTATAGTTGTAATTGTGTATCAAAGTAAAATAAAGATATTTTCTGACATTCAATGTACTGAACATTTGTCACTTCTCATTTCCTTGATTAGTAATAGAGACTATATTAGGATAATTGTGATTTTTTTTCATGTTTTATTGAGACAAAATTATTATACAAATTTGTAGGGTACAAATGATATTTTGATATAGTCATCCAATCTGATGAGCAAATCAAGGCAATTAAAATTTCCGTCATATCAAATATTTGTCATTTATTTTTGTTGGGGACATTTCAAATCTTCTCTTTCAGCTATTTTGAAATATACAATAAATTATTGCCAACTACACTCACCCCACTCTTCTATTGAACACTAGAACATATTCCTTCTAATTGTATGTTTGCAGTCAATAACCAGCTGTTTTTTATCGTGGCCTCCTTCTTGGCCTCTATTAACTGTCATTTTGCTCTTTTCCAATCTAAAAAATCAATAGTTTTTAGCTCCCAAAGGAGTGAAAACATGTGATGTGTTTGTCTGTCTCTGTCTGTCTTATATCACTCCACATAATGACTTCTGTTTCCATCCAGGTTGCTGAAAATGGCTTGATTTCATTCTTTTTTATGCCTGAATAGTATTCCACTATGTGTATACAAATTATCACATATTATATATATTATAATCATTATATATTTTGTGATATATAATTATATATGATATGTTAATATATATTATATTATATCATATATGATAATAGATATATTATGATATATGATTATATATATATTTCATCTATTGAGGGATACTCACTGTTAATGATGCTCTAATATATTTTATGTGTCAGTTGAAATGTGCCACAGGGTGATCTGCTTATGCATCCTTTCCAAGTGTGTCTGTAAGGGTCCTTCTATATAAGATTAGCCTTTGAGGTTTTTTTTTAATTTTTGTTTCAGGTTAATTAAGGGTACAAAGAACTAGGTTACACTATTTGCATTTGTTAGGTAAAGTCCTTCTTTTAATTGTGTCAGGCCCCCAAGAGGTGTGCCATTCAATGTAACATTCATAATGTTGTGCGCCCTTAACTGTGAGCTCACTCATCCCCTCCCTGTCTCCCTCTCACTGCTTCCTCATTCCCCTGACCCCCCCCCCTTGAATGTATTTGAGTTTTTCTCTTATGTGGGTGTGTATGAAATTGTCTACTGGCTTTGGACTTAGTAAAGTAGGTTGCCCTCCACAGCCGGCTCGGCCACCATGCTGTATGTTGAGGGCCTGAGTAGAACAAAGGGTGGAGGCAGGACTGTTTCTCTGCCTCTTTTCTCTCTGCCTTGGTAACTCACCTGGGAAAGCTTATCTCATTTTTACTGGTTCTC
Source organism: Galagoides demidoff (assembly GCA_963574575.1). NCBI lineage: Eukaryota > Metazoa > Chordata > Mammalia > Primates > Galagidae > Galagoides > Galagoides demidoff. The sequence goes on from CAUYQV010132757.1 coordinate 2,191, forward strand.
AGACTAAGACTCATATCACAGCTCATCTGGTTCTTAGGCCTTGCTTGGACTGGTACGGAATTAAAAACCTAACTTTCCTGGTTCTCCAGTTTAGATACGGCAAGTCATGGGACTCATCGCCTTTCATAATTGCACGAACCAATTATTTATAATAAATCTGCTTTTATATATACTCGCATTATCCCCTACAGACATATACATACTGTTTCTTCTATTTCTCCAGAGAACCCTGACTACTATTAATACAATAACACTGGCTGAAGGAAATGAAAACTCCACTAAGGACAAAAGGCATATCAACTCCGTAATGAAGAGAAAGGGAATAATATGTAGACAGGCATGTGGACACCAAGGAGAGAGGAAAACCTATCCGGATTGAAGGAGAACAGAAAGTGTTAGAAGAGGCTACTTCAAGAAGAAAGTTGTTAATTAACTGATGTAAGGAAAAGTTATCTAATGGTAGATAAATAGTGGCTAGATTACTAACACATAGAATTAAGCAAAAGTAACTAAAAACGTGTGTTAACTCAAATAAAATGTATGAAAATACAACTAAGCACTGTGTGACTCATTTATCAATGGTTTATCAAGAATTTAATCAAGAATTTATAAAAAATTTGATAACTTTATTATAATGTTAACAATTATTGTTAAACTCACCAATATAATATATATTCAGTTTTAGAGGATGATAGATGGATTATTTATGTCTATGTGCTGAGGCTGAGGGGAAGAAAGAAAGTTAAGTCTTCAACTTTAGCGCTATAATCACTGTAAGTCAATAGATAATGCCTGAAGGATCAATTAAATCACATTCTCTGTAGATATGGAAGTAAGTCACAAAGACTCAGCTAACAGGTTTGAAAACAGTTACTTGAGAAAGAAAATAAAAAGAAATACTGAAGACCACATATCACTTAAAAAAAAACCTTGATAAAACTGATTATATTTTAAAATTATACAGATGAAGGGTGGCGCCTGTGGCTCAAGGAGTAGGGATCCAACCCCATCTCCTAGGGGTTGTGGGTTCAAGCCTGGGCCCGGCTAAAACTGCAAAAAAAAAAAAAATGCTGATAAATGGAATAATTATAATAATTCAAATCAGAAAATGCAGAGAATAGCATCAACATGCCTATATAATAACCTTGAGTTATATAATGCGTCAGAGAAGACGTGCCATGAGCAAAGAAAGCAGCAATTATCAAGGCCCTAGTTAGAATAAAAGACTAATAAAAATAAACTATCTTGCAACTAATTCATATGTGTAACGAAAAAATGATTATTCAGTAAGAAATGCAGTTGATAAATCAGAGAGATCTGAAAATGCTCATAGATTCTTTGATGAGACATGGATATTGTATTTGGCCTGAAGTAGTGTTAATAAGACCACTAGAGATATGTGGTATCTAGAATTCCTTTTTAAGTACCAAGTGAATTAACATTTAATCTTTTTGATTTAGTCAATTCTCTCCTTTGTTCTTTTCATGAAATAAATCAATTTGTCTCAAATAAGCCTTAATGCACTTTTACAGAAGGAACCTTTGTTTTTTGCATTTGTGTTTACCTTGCCCTGCCTTTTAGCCTTTTGATGATAACAGATGGAAGTTTTCATTTTACCTAGTGTTTCTAACATCAAAGAATGTGTGTTAGAGCATTTGAGGAGTCACATATCAACCAACAATTTAATAAAAAAGGTTACAAATGCTTAAGTGGTGTAAAACTGGTTAGTTTTCCTTGGGACCATAAATCTGGGGGGGGGTTATCTTTTTTCGTAGATAGAAATATTTATATTTCTACCAAAAAAATGTATATATAAGCTAACATGTAATTTGCCTAAGTTTGAGTCATTTAATTGTGTAGCCAGTCATTTTTACCATTTTGGATGAGAGCGTTTAGATACCTAATTCCTTCATTTTTCTTCCATATTTCTCCTTCTTGTGGAAAAGCCTCTTCACATCCACCTTAGATCAGGTGCATTTCCTGCATATCGTATTTTGAGTTATGTTCTGTAGTTAAGAGATTTAGAAATACTTTGCCTTCTAGAATAATATGATAATAATCACTCATACATTTTCTTCTATCTTTTGTATTTCTATAGTTCTGATTTTTCTGAGACAAAACGAAACTCTCGTACTAATTAGGAGAAAGGATGTGTACAAGAACACATTAAAAAATGAAACCATTAGTTTATCTCAATAGTAAGTTCCCTGAATATTTTAGTTCTGTATCTTTAATCTTTGGCATCTATATTAGTTAAGAATTACTATCCCAATTTCACAAATGAGAAAATAGTATATTATGAAATTGAAATTGAGAAAGAAACTTTTTTATCTGAGGAATGTGAGTCCCCTTTAATTATCAAGCTCATCGAGACATCAAAATATGATACCATAACTCATATCCCTTGGTTCAACAATGCATAGCCAATCACTGGTCAATGATACTTCTGCAAACCAATGAGAACGGTTGTCAAACAAGTTTGCATCAGACCCTTTCTTGTTCTCTTTTACCTTTAATTACTTGCTTGTAACAAACATCAAACATCACTTCCCAAGGTCATTTGAAAAGGTTTCCCGGGCAGCTTACCTCACCTTGGCTCAAGTGAATGATCTAAAATATTTTGTGCCTCAGCTGTTTCTTTTCAGTCAATATAATAATTGGCCAAATCATTTTTTTCATAAAAGGTAAATACAAAGCAAGAGTTTCAGAAAGGTTCTGTCACAAAGCCCTTCTTTCCATAGGTTACACTGGTTTTAAAATGTGACATTTAGATGACAGAAGAAATTTGTCATCATTTTTAAATTTTTCTGATAGATGCTTTCAGACTAGGGTTCACATATGCTTTATGAAAGAACAAATCAGTCAATCAATAAATGAAACCAACAACAAAAAAATTAAAACTCCACCCACAGTAGGAAAATTTATAGCTATTTCTATCTATGAGAGTTTATCTTCTAATAAGATACTCATTTATTGTGTTCCTAGTACACAACTTTGGTTGGGTTAAAGAAAATTCTCCTTAAAATACAGCATATGGACATGTTGACTTCTTTTGGAAATTAAAATCCTCAGAAATAAGTTGCAGAATCAAAATCTCTCTAACCTTATCTCGTTCCCTTCTCCCTCACAAACTCAGAGAGGGACTCTCTCTCTCTGGTATTTATTTTATAAGACAACTCTTCACAAAAAGTAATACAATTGTTTCCTGTTTCCTTCTTGAAATCTCGTCATCTATTCAGAGAGAAGGCTAAGAAATATTAGTACTCTTGCATGAATTTTTCACAAGGTCATCCCCAGCTCTTGGGCTCATTCAAATTCTAAATAAAATGTTTGCAATTTCTGTCCCCTGGTCCATTCAATCTCTTCAATAATAATTTACTCAAAAGAACTATCTACATTCCTTATTGTTGGATAGAGAGCTAGACATGAGCAGGGCAGATGACCGAGGCAGTAAGGCAAAGGTTAGAGCAGTGGGGTGGGTTGAGGTGGTTGCTAAAATAATTGAAGTAAACAAATATAGTTTTTAGTAGGAAAATAATAACAGTCACTGGCAAAGCAAACCAGACCCCTTCCCAATGACTGCAGACCCCATCAAAAGCAGCATAGCCTCTGGGTTTTCTACACAACTTTGAGGAGTATCACCTGGTTTTTGGAAGTCTCCCAGGGTCTTAATTAACTTTGTTCTCAAAACAACCTACCTGAAGGATGTTGAAAACAACCCACCTGCAGGGTCATAAACAGCATCATTCCCATAACAGCACAGGTCAGCCTGACCCAGACCAGTCCAAAATAGCGTAACTGTTTTTGACCTGCTCATCTCTAGCTACCTAACATTACCTCCTCCTTCCCTTATGAAAAAGGATAAGTATGCCCCTTTGTGGATTGGGGGTAATCATTTTAGGATTCTCCCCCATGCACATTAATACATTTACATTAATATGACTTTTGTCATATTGTCAATGGACGTCAGAGCCTGAAGGAGATGTTTTCCTTTTGCCCCAAGACTTCATGAATTTTTTTAAAAGTTAGAAGGTAAGTAGATTGACTCATTCCATGACTGATTTTCATTAATAAAGTTATATGAATTATTTAAAATATGTATGACAAATTATTTAATTTTTCTTCAGCAGGTGATGAAAACATGCTGGCATTAGTCTTTAAAAACTCAAGCAATAAGCTCAATATACCTATTCAATGAAATCTCACAGGCTTATAAACTGTAAATGAATTTTAATATACATATTGATAATTTGATGGATAATCAATGTTGCAAAACTCTAGCAAAATAAATTCACTTTAACACTGTTTTTATTTAATTTTTTTGCTATTTATAATCTTATTAGCATCTCTGAGGTATCCTCCAATTAAGGGAATCCCTCCTGTCCATATGATTTTTAAGTAATTGAAAAAGTAAATATTGTAAATAGCAGATGAAAGCCCACACATCAGTTTTGGAGAGCATGGTTTAGTGTGGATAGAAAAGGGGTTTGCCAAGTAGACTCCAGAATTGGCAGATAAACCCAATCTTGGTAGAGCTGTGCTTATACTCACTCGTCATGCAATCTTGAGGAAGGGAGAGTTGAAGAACTCATTCAAACTGGTCAGCAGGTCAGCAACTCCCACATTTCCTTATTCATCCATAACTTGTGTCTCTGCATTCCCAAAGACGTTAAAGACTTATATTACGCTTAGGGAAAGAGTCATGGAAATCAGGAACTGGGAAAGTGCATTACCCTTTAACACATTGAATAGTTATTGATTTGGATTAGTATAGGAATAATTATCTGAATGATAAATTTCTGAGCAAGACTTGGATTAACACAGTTTTGGTAAAAAATGTGAGCAAAGAATGCCATGCCTAAGGTTAGTTAAAAAATAATCTGGGGTAAATCAGTGAATGAAAAAGCAGTTCCCAAATAAGTATAATTGCAAAGAGTTGTGAGTCAAGATAATATCTGTCTTCGTCCATTTTTGTGTTGGTATAATAGAAAACTTGAGAATTGTAATTTATAGTGAAGAGAAATTTATTTCCCACAGTTCTGGTTGCTGGAAAGTCCAAGACTGTGGGGCAGGCATCTGGAGAGAGATTTCTTGGTGCATCAGAACTTGCTAGAGGCATAAGATGGTGGAAGAGAAAAGAGAAGGAGATGAAGGGAAGGACAGAGGAAGAGGAGAGACAAAAGAGAAAGAAGCCATTGAACTTCCTCCTTTACAACTAAATCTACTTTTGCAATAATGACATTAATTGATTCAGTCTACTCTCAAAGTGTAATCTCTCATTAGGCCCCATTGTTGCATTGGGAATTAAGATTCAAACACATGTATTTAGGAGGGCATATTCAAACCATGGAAGTATCTTAGTTTTCCTTAGTATGGTTCTCTCTTGCTGTCAAAAGACATTAAAAAAAAAAAAAAGACATTAAGACATTAAAAAAAAAAAAGACATTTTTGTTTGAGATATTTTTCTTCATGAGGATAATATTATGTGTGGAAAACTCATATTTATAACTAATGGATTAATATGTTTCATATGAATGTCAGGAAGTTTTAAAATAATTTCTACAATCCAAGGAAATAATTTTTAATGAAGAGAAATATATTGAAGAGTCAATATTGGGTGGCGCTTGTGGCTCAATGGGTAGGGCACCAGCCCCATATACCAAGGGTGGTGGGCTTGAACCCAGCTCTGGCTAAATTGCAAGAAAAAAATGGCTGGACATTGTGGCAGGCACCTGTAGTCCCAGCTACTGGGGCGGCTGAGGCAGGAGAATCGCCTAAGCCCAGCAGGTGGAGGTTACTGTGAGCTGTGTGATGCCGCGGCACTCTACCGAGGGCGATAAAGTGAGACTCTGTCTGTACAAAAAAAGAAGAAGAAGAAGAAGAAGAGCCAATGTTACTTATTTTTCTGTTTCTGAAATATTTTCTCTAATTTGATGCTAACTATTCTATTTCCATGGAGATTTTTTTTTTTTAATTGAACTCAAGTGGTTCAGAGTTGTTACACAGTTATAACTCACAGTACTTAGGCACTAATACTTTTTCCCAATTACAGAGAGTGAATTCAAACTTAGATGTAAATGTATCTTATAAATAATAAATGTAAACACCTAGCTATGAATTTTCAATGCCATATTATTTATTTTCACTTCTTATGAAAATTATTGAACGGAAATATGTCTTAAAATTATCTAAAAGTGGATTAAAAATTTTGACTTTAAGCTTTTTTGTGGGTTACCAACTGCATTCTCCATCTTGGGCAATGTTTTAGACATTGCCTGGTGTCTTTCAAGGCAAAAAAAAAAAAAGAATTAAAGCTCAAATTTATCACATATGCAAATCTCCTTTAAAATATCTATATTTAGGATTTTGTTTTCAATTAGTTTTGGTACTTAAATATTTCTTACTATATTCATATTAGATTAATTAATTTAAATAGTTTTGTAAATGTTTTAATCTTTCACTTGTGACATATTTTTTCTTACTTATTCAGTAATATCGTCAATAAAATACTTAGTCTATTTGTTAGAGAAAACCCAGATGTCTAAAAATTACACTTACTCATTTTCTAAACATCATTTTTAGATATACAGCCTCTAGCATACTCACTCCTCCATACCAAGGATATTTTAAGTATGATTACTGCCTGCTTTGTATTATGATGAAAGGTCACAGTTTGTTCTACACTATTAAATTTCTCTCCACAGATAAAAAAAAATGTAGCTACTTTTCTCACACTTTTAGTTATAGGCATCCTTTTTTGGCTCTCTGTTATCTTCTGCTCACGATGAACTCAAGTTTTCACATTTTTGTACATTCCTGTAATACTTTAAAGTGGGCTTGTCTGTGTGGCTGGCTTTGGTCAACAGAACACGACAAAGTGTCATGGTAAAAACTCAATAAGGGCTATCTTGGCCAGGTGCAGTGGCTCACGCCTGTAATTACAGCACTTTGGGTGGCCAAGTTTGTAGGGTATCTTGAGAAAAGGAGTTTGAGACCAGCCTGAGAAATAGCAAAATCCCATCTTTACAAAATTTAAGAAAAATTAGCCAACTATGATTCCATGTGCCTGGAATCCCAGCCTATCTGGAGACTGAGTTAGAAAGATCACATGAGCCTAGATGTCTGAGGTTGCAGTGAGCTATGATGACTCCCGGGCAAAAGAAAGAGACCTTGTCTGAAAAACTGAATACATAAAAATTGTGGGCTTTCTTATGAGGACTTGTCCTCTAAAAGTTGGGGTGTCTTGGAATCTAACTGCCGTATTATAAGGATGATTAAGCATTATATGGAGAGGTATCACCTACAGAGAATGGAAACTTGTGATTATTGCTTTAGTGAAACTCCCGTCTAACAACTAACACCAATTTGCCAGCCAAATGAGCAAGCCATTGTAAGACTGCAGTCCATGTGAAGCTGTGCTAGCTGAGGCCAAGTGGAACACAGGACCTATTCTCTTTAAGCTCAGTGCAATGTTAAAAAACCTGAGCCATTAAGTTTTGAGATAAGAGTATATATTGCAATAAATACCTAATATTGTTATTATTAAATAATATATATAATGTTTTAAAAAATCCTGTATTAACGAAGAGAAACAATACCTTAAGGAACTATGGATATCTTGAGGTCTTGAGATAAATGAGCATAGATATTTGTATCAAGGCCTTGGGTTTTTTTGACAGCATGGCCCTTCTAAACTTTGTTTTCTTACATATTTTACATAATTCTTTCTTTTTGTTAAGACAGAGCCTCACTCTGATATCTAGGCCAGAATGCCATGGCATGAGCCTACCTCAAAGCAAACTCAAACTTAGGAGTTCAAATGATCCTCCTGCCTCAGCCTCCCAAGTAGCTGGGGCTATAGATGCCTGCCACAGCACCCAGCTAATTTTTTTATTTTAGTAGAGATAGCGAGTTGCTCTTGCTCAAGGTGATCTCAAACTCCTGAGCTCATGTTGTTCTCTTACCTCAGCCTCCCAGAGCACTAGTATTATAGGTGTGAGCCACTATGACTGATGGCAATTTTTTTTTTTTAGTTTAATTTTCATCACCTATAAAATAAAAGAAAAATACTGCTAAAATATAACTTGAATGGAAATTGTGGTGATTAATTGGAAAAATGTATGCGAAGAATGAACCTATCCCAACCTTGACACACAGATTGTAGTTACTCAATACATAATTATAATTATATTATATCCAGAAAATATAATTTTCATGTGTTAAGTATATCCATTTCTGTTCACAGTTTTTGTTGTTTTTATATCTTAGAACTTCTTTAATATAGGAATCCATTCAAGATAGTGCCAGCTCAGTTCCAGACCACTACAACAAAATGAATATTGAAATAAAGTAAGTCACAAATTTTTTGGTTTCTTAAAAAGTTATGTTTATATTATATTTGTAACATATTAAGTATATGATGGTTTCTATCTAAAAAAACCAAAGTACATATTTAACTAAAATATTTTACATAGGGTGGTGCCCGTCTCTCAAGGAGTAGGGTGCCGGCCACATATGCCAGAGGTGGAGGGTTCAAACGCAGCCCTGGCCAAAAAAAAATATGTATATATTTTACATGTATTGCTAGAAATTTCTAAAAGCAAAGTGCATATCTTAAAAAAATATTTATTGCTAAAAATCTCTGCAATCATCTCAGGCTTCAACAAGTCAAAATCTTTTTATTGGTAGAGGACCTTCCCTCAGCATTGATGACTGCTAATTGACCAGGATGTCAGTGACTAAAGGTTGGAGTTATCTGTGACAAATTTTCAAAATAACACAATAATGAAGTTTGTTGCATTAATTGATGCTTTCTTTCACAAGAAAATATCTCTGTAGAATGCCATGGTGTTTAACAGCATTTTACACATATGCACTTTTTTTCGAAATTGAATTACTCCTCTCAAAACCTATCACCGCATTATCTAAGAGGCTTCTGAAACATCCTATATCTTTTGTTGTCATTTTAAAAATGTTCTAGACTGGATGAAGATGAAAAATTTTCGGCAAGGAAGGATAGATTTCATCTCAAAAAACACTTTCTTTGCTCATCCAAAGAAGCTAATCTTTGTCAACGTAAGTTTTTTCACGAGACTAAAGCCATTCAGTGACATCTTCAGGTTCCATGTCTAATTCTAGTCATCTTGCTACTTCTACCACATCTTCAGTGATTTCTTCCATTGAAGTCTTGACCTCCTCAGTCAACCATGAGAACTGGAATAATCTTGCCACCTCCTGTTAAAAAATGATATTTTCACTTCTTCATATGAATGGTGAATGATCTTAGTTGCATCTAGAATGGTGAATCCTTTCTAGAGTTTTTCAGTTTGCTTGGCCCAGATCCATCAGACCATCAGAAGAATCACTATCTATGGCAGCCTGGTAGCATTACATATATATTTCTTCAAAAATAATACTTGAAAGTTGAAATTACCCCTCGATTTATGGGATACAAATGGTTGTTGTATTACCAGGCATGAAAACAGCATTAATCTCCAGTTAGAACTCTCCGGTGACTTGGTGCACTGTCATTGAGCAGTAATATTTTGAAAGGGATTTTTATTTTTCTTGAGCAGTAAGTTACAACAATGGGCTTAAAATGTTCAGTAAACTGTGCTGTAAATAGATGCACTGTCATTCAGGCTTTGTTGCTCTGTTTATAGAGCACAGGCACATTAGATTTCACATAATTCTTATGAGCATGAAGAAGTTCATGATAATATAAATGAGTGAGCCTTGGCTTCTACTTAAGGTCACTAGCTGTCTTGGCTCCTAAAAAGAGAGACAGCCTATCCTTTGAAGCTCTGATGCCAGCACTGACTTCTTTCTAGCTATGGGGGTCCTAGATGACATCTTCTCCTAATAGAAGACGTTTCAGCTACCTTGAAATCTATTGTTTAGCATAGTAGCCACCTTTAGTGATCTTAGATCTTCTGGGTAACTTATTGCAGCTTCTACATCTGCACTGATAGCTTCACCTTCCACTTTTACAATGTGGAGATCACGTCTTTACTTAAACATCATATACCAACCTCTACTGTCTTCACATTTTCCTTCTATCGCTTTGTTATCTCACTCACCTTTCATAGAAGTGAACAGAGTTAGGGCCTTGCTCTGGATTAGGGTTGGCTTTAAGGAAATATTCTGGCTAGTCGAGTCTTCCATCCAGACCACTCAATCTTTCTTCATATTAGCAGTTCTTTTGTTTTATTTTCTTACCATTCACGTTACCACTTATTTTATCATTCATTGGATTACCACTTTTATTTTCCTTTAAGAACTTTCTCTTTGTTTTCATTACTTGGTTAACTGTTTAGGGCAAAACACCTAACTTTTGGCCTATCTTGGATTTTGAAACACCTTCCTTGACAAGCTTAATCATGGCTAGATTTTTATGTACAGTAAGAGAAACAACTCTTTTAAATGAATATTTACAAACCATTGTAGGGTCGAATGACCCTATTTCAGTATTGTCATGTTTCAGAGAATTAAGGAAGCCTGAGGAAAAGGAGAGAAATAAGTAATGGCTGGTTGGTGGAGCAGTAAAACATACACAGAATGTATTAAGGTCACAGTCTTACATGGTTGTAGTTTGTGATATTCCAAACAATTAGAATAGTAACATCAAAGATCACTAATGTCAGATCATGAAAACAGATATAATAATAATGAAAAAGGCAAATATAGTGCAAGAATTATCAACATAATCCAGAATTATGAAGTGAGAACATGCCAGTAATTTACTCAACTGAGAGTTGACATCGACTTTCAATTTATAAAAATTGCAGTATCAGGGGCGGTGCCTGTGGCTCAAAGGAGTAGAGTGCCGGCTCCGTAAGTCGAAGGTATCAGGTTCAAACCCAGCCCCAGCCAAAAACTGCAATCAATCAATCAATTAATTAATCAATCAATAAATTTCAGTATCTGCAAAGCATAATCGACTAAAGCACACTAAACCAGAAATGTTTGCACTTCTCAGTATTTATAAGTAGTACTTACTAATAAGTACAACAGATATATTCTTTAGTGATAAATGTGATAAATATTATAAACTAAGATTTCATCTTTTTTATTATCAACCTATCTCTTCATATTTTCTCTGACTTTCCATTCAACTTTACGTACGGTATTTGTGTGGAAAATAGTAGATTGGTATTTCCTTGAGAAATGAATTTTATATTACCATTGTCTTCCCATTGCTGAAGATTTCTTATTACTGGCACCAGAGTTCCCCTATTATTTCCCTTTTTATTTATTCACATAAACCACACAAGAATCCCCTATGAAAAATCACATTCAGTATTTACAACTGCATACTTTAATGGGGAACATTGCCACAGATAATTATTCTCTTTTTCTCATATATTTTCATTCCTGAAATACAGTTTTCTTTAGTTTCAAACTTTAACATCCAGCTTTGTCTAACTTTAATAATTCTCTATTATGGAACAGGTTACTGGGACCCATTTTTTGTTATTTCTATCAGGTGTCAGGTGTCAAAAGATAAATTAACAGTGTCAAAATACCCAGTTCGTGGTAGTACATTGTTGAGGGAAAAAACACATCTCCTAATTGGAAATTGACAGCTTTGGCAGTAACTTGAACTAATCATTGCTAACATTCACCCTAGCCTCCATGTCTGCAAGGTCTATTAAGTCATTAAAAATGCCATGACAATCTTCTCCACAGGTGTGGAAAACTAGATCTTTGCCTGTGGCCGACTTAATTAAGATAACAGCTGGATAGTTAAACTGAAAAGATAAATCCAAGAGATGGTAATATGGTAATGTTTTTCAGAGTGCCCCAAATGAAAAGACTAGTAGAAGAGAGTCCCGGTTTGCAGTTATCTTATCCCAATTTCGTTGGATGAGAATTATGTGTTTTCTAGATGTCTGATAAAGCTGTAACTAAATTATGACTAAATCAGTATGCTTAGAAGATGTACTTCCTAAGATTGTACTAAATAATCTCAAACTTGAAGTTTGCGGTGTTACTGACAGTTCCTTGATAGGATATATCCTTGCTATTGCTGATGTTTCCCTCCATTAAAAAGTCTACCTTTCTCCCTTCCTTCCACCTTTTGACGTAACCATTCTCAGAATAGTTTCTTGGAATTCTCTGACAAGAGGAGCAGAACAAATAAGCTATATAAATGTCGTTGTGACAGTGAAACTATCACTGGATGATGATAATTTGGGTAGGTCAAAACCGGAAGCTCTCTGCCTTGACATAAACTTGAACATCAAGATATAAAAGAGCCATGTATTTCAACCTTTTTTTTTTAATCTCATCACACCTGAACCTATAGTTTAACTTCCAAACCACACTTAAATTCTATTGATCAAAAAGTAAAGAGAGAGAGAAAAAAAAAGCATATACTTACTGTGATTTGAAATTCTTTTCAAAAAATTTGATTAATGATCTTTAACAATTTTTGTGGCACAGCTAAGATCCTCTCCTGGCACACCACTGTGCCACAGCACACTGGTTGAAAATCACTGCAATAGAGACTTTAAAAACCTATAAAATATAAGAAATCCAATTCCATACAAATGACTGGCTTTTTTAGTTTGAGTCTAAAGTCATCCTTGAGAGTGGATTATTTGTGAATAATGATCTCATCTCAAATCCATCCCATTAAAACTCCTTTTTAAAACATACACTATGAAATGTTTGTCTACAAAAGCAAAAATCAGTATTCAAAAATTGTTTTTTGTCATTTATATGAATTTTTAACATACCTCAATATATAAGTGGTCATATATATATACATAGATAGATAGATAAATACACACACACACATATATATAATGTATGATAAGTATGTAAAAGTAAATTTCAATGTATTCATTTATCTATGTCTATATACCTTCTATTAGCTGATGTTTGTCCCCAAAATATATATATATACACATACATATAAATTGAAGTTATAACCCCAAATGCCTCAGGATGTCACATACAGAGGGTGTTTTGCCTTCAGGCCACCTGTCTTTGAACATGAGGTGCAACAGTACTTCTTCCCTGGGTTTCTAGCCACCAGGTCTACACCTATAGATCTGTAAGTTTGGATTTTCTAGCCTTCACTTATCATTACATGACCCAGTTCCTCAGAAGTGTCTCTTTCTTTCTACGGACACACATCACCCTAGTTTTCTGTTTTGGGGATGAACCCTGACTAATTCCCTATTCATCTATTTATCTGTCTTTTTGTCTGTCTATTCATCTACAGAGAGAAAGGAAATTATTTTTTGTTAAAAGAAGTGACAAATTGGATACTTTCAAATATACAGGATATTTCACTTTTTTTTTTTTTTTTTTTTTGGCCGGGGCTGGGTTTGAACCCACCACCTCCAGTATCTGGGGCCGGTGCCCTACTCTTTTGAGCCATAGGCACCACCCCAGGATATTTCAAGTATGAAAATGTGTTATTAAATATAGCATAAAGAATTCTGTAAGGGAAGTGAAAGGAACATGTTATTTCCAAGGCTGATAACCTAAAGAAATAGCTTTTCCACATAGGTAGGTGGAGAGATTGATAATGATGGTGATTATCCAATTGCTGTAATAATTTCTACTGAAAGGTAGAAGAGTAATATACCTATTCAAGGAAATACTCAGAAATTTCACAACTCTGACAATCATTTGAACATTTAACCTCAGATAGAAAACACATTAAAATACGTGTAAATCCATAAAGGATTCTGGAAAATTCATACATGTACACAGGTATTAGTAAAAAATTCAGCTTTGAGGGGGCATCAAAATGGCTGACTAGAAGCAGCTTTAGCCAAGGTCTGGGGCTGCAGCTTCACCACTTGTCTGTCTTTGGTGAGCAGTGACGGCATTGCAGCAGTGAGAGGCTGATTCAGCAGGTCTGTCAGCAGATTCCCCTCCTCCAGCTGTCAGGGGGTGGCATGAGGGTGAGACCACAGGCGTTTGTATCTTTGCCCAGCAGAGATTCCATCAAAATCCCGGGACTCCTTAGGACTGGGTTGAGGGCAGGCTGACATCAAAACAGTGCCAGCTTTTTCACCAAGCCGCCCTCAGAGTCTCCAGCTGTAACCTTGAAAGGGACCCTAGTGAGGCTATGGGAGAAAAGTCATAATCACAAGCGCCAGCTCATCAAACAGAGGCCTTAAAGTAAATGAAGAAATAACCAGTTAGAAAATATTGGCTAAAACAGACCTTGGAGATAAACATAGAATGTTGAGTCTGACTAAGGATCAGAAAGGGCTAGGGGGAAGGAGGAGAAAAGTCTGGCCTTCTAAGTAAGAAAGTTAAGAAAGGCCCTGAAGCAAACAAAGAGTTTCCGTCATGCTTCAAGTTGACCAAGGCCATAAATATGGTTTCCAGCTGATAAGACAAAGTGGGGGTAATAATCACAGTTACAAAACAAATCTTAATCACAAGACTTAATAGTCACCACTAAACAATTATCAGCAAAATAGCAGGTAGTAGTTATTGTTGAAAAGAAAAGGAAAATGTGCACATGTGGCATCTGAGGTGATCTGTGACCAATTGGAAGTAGAAAAGAATATCTTGAGACCTAGGGGGACCAGTGAAGAGCTTTATGGATAATTATAGGGGGGACCAAGATCAGATACTTGCCTATATACTGTCTTTGAGAAACAGTCTCCCCTCACTTAGGGGAGGGGAGCCCTTTCCTCTGTGTGGAAAAGTCTATGCTTTGTCTGTGTTTTAAACAAACTTGGCTCCTGTCCTGCTGTGCTGGAGAATCCTTGAGGCTTTATTTTCACTCTCCCTTCACTTTATTTTCACTTTAATTCAGCCCAATTTACTAGTTCTGCTGAGTTATCAGACCAGGTCTTCTGGACAGTTCCAGGGCCTTAGGGACCCCTGACAGCACTGATGTGGCTTGGGAAATACTGGTGAATTAGTCTCAGGGATCCCTTGAATAGTATTATACCAGCTTATTTCAATGAATCTAATTTTTTTTTTTTTTTTTTACTGATAGTTATGTCACATTTTCCAAGAAGTTTGTAAAATTTTAAGATTGAGTTTTAGAAAATGTATTGCTAGCATTACATAGTTTTAACATGTATTCATGGAATTAAAACTATAAAAATAATTTATTACTTTGAAGCAATTGTTATTTAGGGGGTCAAGTAAATTGGCCCAACAGGCATACTGATCAAATTCTCTTAAAGAAATATTTAAAACATAAAGGTAATTGCATAGAATGAGCAAAATATGGGGTATCTGATAGGGTGCCCACAAATATACCATATGTAGGGAAAATGGGAAATTGTAGCTAAATGTATCTTTATTTACAGAATATTCATTATAAAATTTTACCAGGAGGTGATCAACATATAGAGAATGCTTTACAAATAATTTGTAAAATTTTGTAATGTGTATTTTGCCAATAAAGTTTCATTTAGTTATAATTGCCCGTTGTCTCTGTGTATGGTGACCTTGGGAACAACCTGTATTTCCAAGAACAGATGATATATATAAACATGTTTCAAAAGTCACAAATTATCCTCTCTCTCATTTGCAGGATTTAGATATTATGAAATTATATTACAAGCATTCTTAACAATTATAGCGCTTCAAACCTTTAAAATGATGTGTATGAAATTTCTATCTTCTTTACCAATGTAACACTCAGGTCTGCAAATACCTTCTAGTTAGTACTGGAAGTCTGAGTGTAACCTTTTCACAGATGTAGCTCAGGCATAGTAGAAGGTTAAAAGCATCAATTAGAGATAGGTAATTATGAAGTATGTGGTAATATAATTATACTCACGAGTTTATCTTTGTGTTTTTTGAAATATTGAAAGCTATTTAATGCACTATTATCTAAAAAAATGGTATAAAGTCATTTTGCATGAATGTTTCCTTTGTCTCTGGGAAACTCAACATTAGCACCATGTAGAATTTTCAGTACAAATGTTTCCCTTTCATCTTTTGTACAAAAAGAAATATGCTTTACCTTTTTTATTTTAAAAAATATCTGGTGTGAAATTATTTTAGAAAATTTGAAAAGATATAGAAGAAAAACAGAAAATTAATATCCTATTTTCCATCTTCCAAAAGAGTGATATTAAACTACACTTTATTCAATCATATAATCATATATATATGATTAAATCCCCAAATATATTTTCTTTATATGCAACAATATATTAATTAGTAAAATAAACAAGAATTACCCTAACTTTACAGATACTGGCAAAGTTCACAGTTTGTTTTCCCAGTATCTAAACCCACATTTTTAATATTTATCATATTTATATTTTAAATGTATGCCTAAGATGATGTATTTTAAACTTGCTACATAATGATATTGTTTCTTTTTAACTATGGCATTCGTCAGTTTCACATCTATACCTGACATGTTAAAACAAATATAGGGCAATGATTAGAGAAAGTACTAATATCAAACAGTTAAAAATGTATCAAGTAAACATGTTCAGAATTGTTTTCACAATATAGCATGTATAAATGTGGGGGTTTCTCCTTTCCAGCTTTATTCCCTAATTCATAAACAATAATTATTTCTCATACCTGAGAGGAACTCATGAAACAAATGACAAAACATAAATAAAAGTCAAGTTCAATTACAAATGAGAAGGGGGCATGAAAGCCAGGTAAGCATTAAACAGTTATCTATAGCACGTGCAAGGACATGCTAGGAACTCTTTAATGTAGCTTTTTATTTTTCTTGATGCTTTCTTCAAAATTGATCTGGGGTTCATTTCTTAATATAACATCACAAAATACATAGGGTCTTTTCCTTTTGAAATCTTTGACCTTGGCATAAATTGCAGAACTAGGAAATACGCAGAGTCAGCACATCGTTAGTAAGCTGCGGTTACCTGTTGGATAAACGTTGGATTATTAAACGTTAATAATTAAACGTTGGGTTATTAAATGTTAATAATTAAACATTGGATGCATTCCCACCTTTGCAGGTTGCTTAAAGTCAGCTTCCTTGCTCTTGGTCTCTTTTTGGCCATCTTTTCAAACTTCTAATACTTCTTTTTTTTCACCAAAATGAATTGCCCTGGTAATGATTAGATCTATATTTGGCAACAAGTTGCTGCAAAGTTACCTCTTGTAAATTTAGTCATTTAGAGACTTAAGAGTTCAGGGCTACGGTGTGGCATTTAACTCATTCATCTTCCACATTATTCTAGAAAACTCTCCTGAAAAACTATTTTATTCATCCTAAAAATCCTGATAAGAGAAGAGGTTAAATCTCTCAGTTCAAAGTTGTTAATATCTACAAAGCACACGTTTTGGTAACTGGAGATAAATAATACTAATTTGGGATACACGTATAAGAATATTGTTCCCAAGAAAAATGAAGGCGAAGAATAGATTCATTTCCCTAGAGATTACATGAAGGAAATGAAGTCGAATATTATTCTTGCTTGAATTTCCTTCCCTCCCTTCTGAAGTTTTGAGAATTGGATTTTGTAAAGGTAATTTTTATAAATATTCTTTTTTTCTCCAGAGCTAATGAATTTACCTTTTCAAAAACCGGTTTCTTGACCAGGAATCAAACTCAGGCAACAGCAGTAAAATAACAGATTCAACCACTAGACTACAAGGCTGAATCCCTTTATGTAAACCCTGCAGCCCTTTCAAATCAAGCAATTGAAGTGTACAGAAGATTTTAACCTTTTTAAAAATCTGATTTCTGCCACTGCCTCTTTTAAAAAATGTTTGCCTCTTATTTCCAAGGGAGCTTCTAAAGCTATATTGTCGATGGGATTTTTTATAGATACCAGTAAGGTAGCTGTTTAAGATGGGAGCTCCCCCGACCCGCGCCCAATGTTTCTTCTAAATGCGGAAAATTTATTTCATAAGGGAATTTGGTTCACATACCTATTCCCCCCACCCAATTGAGTTTTGAAAAAGGAAAAAAATGGCAAAGACTGTTATTAACATCATTAGCCCAGGTACTACAGGTGAAGATCTGACGCTGTGACTGTTGATAAGAAATGTCACCTGTGTCTGGTGCCTTTTGCCAGTTGTCCCAGAATTTCAACTGTAGGCTCCAAAACCAGCAGAGTAATGTTTCATACTAATGTGCCACATTATAGAGTAAAGCGGTTGCCCCCTTCTGAAGCTTTGACAATTTGAGTCTATAAAATAAACGTGATATCTTAACAGGGAAGAAAAAAGGCACACGAATTGATTCTGTGCATAGGTGCATGTCATGGGAGTCATTCACAATAGGAAAATTCAAAGAAAGGGCCAGATGGCTGAAGCTTTCATACTATACCCAGGGGATCCGAACTTGGCTAGGCAGTTTATGGGATGAGGAAGAGGATAAAAGGCGTGGAGCAAAGGTGGTATTGTTATGCAGAACAAATCTCACAGGTAACCCCTCTCAGAAGAATTGATGGTAGACAGTGGTGAAAGATTTTCCATAAGATCTTTAGAGTCTTTTGTCTGTGAGACAATCACTCCCAGAATAAAGTGGGGAGGGCGGCAGAAGGATGGAGAACTCAGAAAAAGTCTGTGTGCACCTGTTGTTTATTTCCTCAACAAATGCAAATCTTTCCCACAAGGGACAGCTTTTCAGGTATGCTTGGGTTTTGTAGCTTCTCTGAATGGCCGTCTTGAAATATGCCAAAGAGCGATATTTTGGAAATATTTTTGGTCTCTTTTATGCACAGCCTGAGATGGAAACAGTGAATGTAGAATGATCTTAACTGAAGTTCTTGGGGTAAGGTTCTGTCTCTGTCATTTTCTCTCTCTCTCCAACTTTTTCGCCATTTTGTAGAAAAGGGGAACCATAAAATCTTTTATCTTTTTTTTCTCAACATACGATGATTTCTTCTTTACTTAGTGTAAGGAGTCATTCAGGGTAATTGTTTTTCTTAAAATTTTCAAGGGCTTGATGTATGTCATGTGTTTATAGTTAAAGACAATTTATTGATTCATAATTATGTGTCTGTGTGACAGATGTTTGTAGAAAGTAAATCTTAATGAATCTTTGCTAACGTACCCGTGCTATTTATCACACCTAATAACTATTGTTATATAATTACTCCACGTACAGGTGGCTAATTTATCTCAATATATCCATATAAAGACTGGTATTCAAAGGATGCCAATAGATATTATTTCTGCTATATTTCCACTGCTTTTGTACTACTGTTTTTTTGTGCCCTTAAGACTTACCATATATTTATTTTCAATGGTAAAACACAACATTTCATTTATAACAAAACTACAATATTTATGTCTGTGTAGAATTAATATTTAGTGAAAATTCTGATTATCTTGAAACGCTTGTGGCTTTTACACAAAATACAAGCCTGTATACTCCACAAGGGTTGAGCTATGAGATGTTTTCAAAAGTATCTCTAATCTCCACTCATCTTGCATTCTCTCCGACAGAAATCCACACAGTCTATCCTTTATAAAATTCTGACTGAAGTCATATCTATCTTAGAAGGTTTAATATCTTAAAATATGCTAAGAGTTTGGAAACTTATGATCAAAGTAGCTATCAAAATGCAAAATATTACTGTCATTGTTCTCAAAAGGTAAATAGCGATCAGTTATGGGCCTGGTGCACTTTCCCCTCCAGTTACTGTGATCTGATCTTCCCTGAGAAGCTGGTTTGCCATTGATTAAATGTTCTTATCTCTATTGCCAAGTTAATCTTGTGTGGCATCCAAGCTTTTATTTTATCTTCTTTACACAGTCCCCTTCAGGCTCTACAAATGTGAATAAACTTTAAAGGAATAACAAGCCAGCAGTCATTTTTTTTTTTCCTTCTCAACAAGTAGTTCATAAAACATTCTGTAAGTAGCTAAGTTTTCTTTAGACACACACTTCCTTTTCTTCAAGAACTGTAGGTAACTTTAAGGCATTGGAAGAGTTTACGATCCCCTTAAGAATTACCATTACGGGTGCATACTGAACTAAATTATTATTTGTGTGTTGGGCTGAGGTCTTCATCTAGAAGGATGGAGTAGAGGAGAGGAGGAAGGGTGAGGGACTTCAGCCACTGACCATGAATTTTCATAATTTGTGTTATATAATAATACATTTCTTGAGAAAGTTTGTTTTCTTTATAATATTAGTTTATTTCATTATAAACACTCACTATTATTTAGTTAATGCTCATTTATCAGACATACACAACAAATTAAAAGTAAAATAGTCCCTCTCAAGACTACCTTTGATTTGGGCAAAATCTATTGCCTTACCATATTAATCTTACCAAAATTATAGTTTGTCATGATAAAGAGAATATCAGTCTTAGACACCAGTATCAGACTAGAAAAGTTCAAGGAGCTGTACCTCTTAAGTCCACCAAGGTATTTGATATAACAGTTGTGTTTGGTGTGTCAGTCAGAATCTATCTATTCTTGTTCAGATCCTGCCAGTTTGTTGGAAGCCCCAAATAAATACTCTCACATCTAGTGTAATGGCCTAATGATATTTAAACCAGTATTTTTTTTTTTTTTTTTTGTGACGGAGCCTCAAGCTATCCCCCTGGGTAGAGTGCCATGGCATCACAGCTCATAGCAACCTCCAACTCCTGGGCTCAAGCCAGTCTCCTGCCTCAGCCTCCCAAGTAGCTGGGACCACAGGCGCCCGCCACAACGCCCGGC
>CAUYQV010132759.1:0-14168 GCA_963574575.1 Galagoides demidoff
GGCGCCTGTGGTCCCAGCTACTTGGGAGGCGGAGGCAGGAGACTCGCTTGAGCCCAGGAGTTGGAGGTTGCTATGAGCTGTGATGCCATGGCACTCTACCCAGGGGGATAGCTTGAGGCTCCGTCTCAAAAAGAAAAAAAATAAATCACAGATCATAATTGAGAGCATTTTTACCTTTATATCTCTTAAAATTTCTGTGATCACTTGGCTCCCCTCTTCTGCTTAAGAATGATGTCATATTTTTCTTGGAATGTACAATACTTGGCATGATGTCCAGCACGTGACTGGGTAGATACTAGTAAATTTTGTTCAGTTAGGCATGGAAATAAATCTATGCATTAAAATGTCACAATTTTAAATAGATTTCAATTTTAAATGTGATTTCAGTAAGTTATAATCACTTTGAAATGCAAAGGTCTGCATTAAGGGGAATCAAAATTAACATTTATTATTATCTAAAATAGTAAAGCACCTTGTAGGCTGGGGAATGAGTTATTTAAAGATATATTTTTGAATAAAGCAGCATTGGTATAATGTAGTCCAATTGTATATAACGATCTAAAAAGAATGTAGACTTGGTAATAGTATGTATCTTTAAAAAAAACCTATTGTAGGAAGCCATTTATAAACACACAGGTACGGAGAGGTGTGGTATTGATTAGAAGGCTGCCCACTTTAACTACCTAGCAACCTATTAGGTTATTTTAGGGGATGGGTTGAGAAGCAAAATCATTTCCTTTAATAAATGCCGAATTGTGTACCTTATGGCCCCAATGATAACATTGTTTATTTTTAGTCCATTGGATAGAAAATCTTCAAAGGCAGGTATATAATATTTAAGTATTGTGTTTGTCTGAGTGAAGAGAAAATTCTTATAAAGTTGGCACTTCTAAGTTCAAGATTATTAAGAGGAGAGAGGTGATTACTTCTCTCTGAGGCAAGGTGAAACTGGGGAGATAATGGCTCTTCCAGGCCATGGAAGGAAAACTGCCACTTTTTGCCTATTTCTGAATGAGCCAATCAAACAAGATTTCTAAAAGAGTCGACTCTGCATCAACACTGCCATCCTACAGACAAATGTATATTCACTCCGAGGCAATTTCTTCACTCTGTTTTCTCAACTAAAGATAATTACCAAAATATGTGATGTTGTCATATCATTTAGATTCTGTGCTTCCGCAAGTTTTATGGAATGCTACTCATGTAGGTAGGAAAAAAAAATCTCTCTCGTTAGCTGAAACACTGTCACATTTTTTAATACCACACTGTGACAGAATGATTCTATTAACATCCCTGATAAATTCTGGGAAATCATTCTTCCCACCTCCAGTTTCTTCTTGCCAAATTTGAGGTGAAATTTTCTTGTATTGATTAATTCTCGAAAATGACTTTTATTCCCCTCTGAGTTTCTGTCTTACCAGATTTAAGGGCACATGGTTTTGATACTGATTCTTGTAGTGACCAGGTTCTCTTTTTCAGAGTTTGACTTCTGGTCCTTCATGTAACCATCTCACCTTCATGGCGTGGCCTTGCCATGTCTCGCCTTCCTTAAGATGCCTTGTTCATAGTTTAAGAATTATTGGGTGAGCAGTGTTGCACCATTGACTTTAGACTGGATTGCCCAGTATTTGGCCCATTGTTTTAGGCTTTCTATAATTTGCTGTGAGTAAGCTTAGGAAATAAGAGAGACCGGAAAGCAGGAGCCGTGTGAGCCATTTTAACCCCTAGTGGTATTTCTCCTATTAGTAAAAGGTAAATAGTGTTGATGGAAAGTTTTTCTCTCCGTGGTAGACTCAGGACTGGCCAGAACTAGGTGTCACGCTGAACAAGCTACCATTTTGCACCGGCATTACCATTAAAGGGTGAATGTAAGCCCCCACGAAGAAGGCAGAATGTTAATGATGAAGTTGTATGTTATCAATATTCTCTAAATGTTTAATTTTATAAATAACAGCATTTGGGGATGTACATTTCTTCCAGTCTCACAGGCTGATTTCAGGAAAAACCTTTTTGACTAGCTCTTGTCCCCAGCTGGGACCCTGATGGCCGCATGGTTTTTGTGGCCCCTCCTGGAGTGGGGATTAGGGAATGGTAGTTAGCAGTTCTTCCATTTCCCTTCAGGGCAGGATTGCCCTGAGCAGACTTCTGCTTTTCAGCAATTGCTAGAACAAAACGCATTCTTGTTTTAGGAGATCCTGGTAAATTTGCTTCTTGCTTTACATGACACCTGGAGATTAAAGTCACTGTGTTCTTTATTTCCTCTGGTCCCATGACTCATGAAGGCGAATTTTTCATCAGTGCTGTCACCTATTCTGCATAGATGCACAGAGCCTTTCAGTTCAAACTTGACAAAGGTTCAAACATGCAGTAGGTATCTAATAAACAACATTATGTGATTACCTTTGTAATACCGTGACATGACTACATTTATTAAAGGACAAAGACTTTTCATCTATGCGTGTAGCACTGAGTTTGAGGAATCTCTGACTTTATTAATTGGCACTTCGAACTCAAGGCAGAATTTTGAATTGCTGTAGGCCACCCTGTTTCTCCTTCATCTGGGATCTCCCTCAACCAACACCCATTCATATGTTTTTTTCTAGAAATTCTTTGGCCAGGCTGTGTAGGTCGTGTCCTGAAATAAGTTCTTGAAGTTTTTGTGAATTTTGAGTCTCTTTCCCCAGAAAAGTATTTTTAAATTACCCATTTAGATCTGTTCTAAAACAAATAGTTTACTTTGATTTTTATGTTATATTGTAAGTGAATCTAGATTTTTGAAATTTGTAAGTCATTAACTTACTACCTTATTACCAAGCCCTTGGAACTGCCAAGAGTTAATTGTGTGTCTTTGAGTAATTCTCTCACTCGCTGAGCCTTAGTTTTTTTGTTTTAAAAAATGAGATAGTTGGGCAGCACCTGTGGCTCAGTAAGTAGGGCGCCAGCCCCATATAACGAGGGTGGCAGGTTCCAACGCGGCCCTGGCCAAACTGCAACAAAAGAATAGCCAGGTGTTGTGACAGGTGCCTGTAGTCCCAGCTATTCGGGAGGCTGAGGCAAGAGAATCACCTAAGGCCAAGAGCTGAAGGTTGCTGTGAGCTGTGATGCTACAGCACTCTACTGAGGGCGACAAACTGAGACTCTATCTCTTAAAAAAAAAAAAAAGAAATAAAGAAACGAGGTAGCAGTACATCTCTCTTGGGGGTTATTGTGAAGACTGGGGAAATGACACATGTTCTACTCACATCCTCCTGGTCACCCTTATCACTTTTTTTTTTTTTTGAGTCAGTGGCTTACTTTGTCACCCTTGGTGGAGTGCCGTGGCATCATAACTTACAGCAACCTCTAACTCGGGCTCAAGCGATTCTTTTGCCTCAGCCTCCCAAGTAGCTGGGACTACAGGTGCCCACCATGACACTCAGCTATTTTTTTTTTTCAGTTTTGGGCTGGGGCTGGGTTTGAACCCACCACCTCTGGTATATGGGGGCTGGTACCCTATTCCTTGAGCCACAGGCTCGGCCCACTCTTATCATTTCTATACTCCCACCAGCCTGACTTTTACTGGCCAGAGCCACTGTCTTGGTTTACTGACAGTGACCTACTGACACCCACCTTACCCACACTTGGAAAAGTCCCTGAAGAATAATGATTCCCAGCACATTAGTTGTAACTGGTGATAAAACCAGGGACTTGCTGAGAGTATAAATATCCCAGCATCTTTACCCCTTTCCTGGGATAATTTGGAGACAGGTTTTTTACCTTAGATCCCAGAGCGCCTTCTCTGAATGAATCTTCAGGCCCTCCTTGCAGCAGCAGGCTGGATAATACACCTCTCATTGGCTGCCTTCCCTTCTGTCACCTTTGCATACCTCTGCCAGTGTTCCTGCGCCTCCCTACCTACTTACACTCAGTCCTTGGATCAGGGTCTGCTTCTAAGGAGAACTTTGTGGAGATGGTTGAGTGTAATTTAACACCTTGCAAAATGCCTACGGTTGGCCCTCAATAATTGCAAGTTATTTATAACATGCATAATATAATGATAACCCAAATATTTGCTATCTCCACAAGACATTCTTCATTCCCCATTGAAATATATTAGACAACTTCAGGTTTTCTTCTCTCAGTTCAGCTACTTTTAACATATAGTCCTATCCCCGGGGTCTTTCCTTTAAGTGTACAGCAGACACTGTCAGTTTGTCTCCTAGGACACTGTGGCTATTGATCGCTTGACATGTGCTTAGTCTAAGTCGAGATGGGCTTTAAGTGTAAAATACTTACTGACTTTAGTATGCAAAAAAGAATGTAGAATATCTCATCAATAATTTTTGAAATAACATCCTAGATATGTTGATTTAAATAAAATATTATTTAAATTAACTTTTTTTTACTTCTTAAGCGTGGCTACTAAGATATTTTAAATTTTATGTATGTATGAAGCGCATATTATTTGTCAAATTTTTAAACTATATACTAATTATTAAATTATATAGCATTTGAATTACAGACATTGAAATCAGACATTGTTGCTCTAGAAAATTGTCAGAGTATTTGGGAATACCTCTCAAAATCAGAGTTGTTGGGGGCAGTCTGTGATCTCCTGTGTGTGTGTCTTATTTTAGGTTATATGTCACCGCACCCATCTCCACTGGGAGCCCCAGAGCATGTCTCCAGCCCGATGTCTGGAGGAGGCCCAACCCCTCCCCAGATGCCACCAAGCCAGCCCGGGCCCCTCATTCCAGGCGATCCGCAGGCCATGAGCCAGCCCAACAAAGGTCCCTCGCCTTTCAGTCCCGTCCAGCTGCATCAGCTTCGAGCTCAGATTTTAGCTTACAAAATGCTGGCCCGGGGCCAACCCCTCCCCGAAACACTGCAGCTTGCAGTCCAGGGGAAAAGGACGTTGCCTGGCATGCAGCAGCAGCAGCAGCAGCAACAGCAGCAGCAGCAGCAGCCACAGCAGCAGCCGCCACCACAACCGCAGCCGCAGCAGCAGCAGCCGGCCCTTGTTAACTACAGCAGGCCATCTGGTAGGTCAATGTGCAGCCAAATGAATGATGCTGCGGTCCAGCTCGGATAAGAAAGACTGCTCGCACACAGAAGCCTGGGTTGGTACAAGCCCGGGTTGACTTAGCCTTGCGTTCTACCTCCCTGGCTCTCTTTTCTTGCTCTGTTCAGATAGCCGAGATACTTGGTCTCCTCCTGCTTCCGAGTCCTAGAGCCAGTGTTTCTTAACCTTTAGAGGCTCTCGTGCAAGCAGTGGACCTAGGGAGAGAGCTCTATAATTGCATTCTCTTTCAAGAGCTTCAAGGTTTCCCAGCAGCCCGTCCATGCACCCTAGGTTAAGGACCCCTGCATTCAGTGCATCCTATCAACAAAACTCACTCCCCCAATCAGCCCCACTGGAGCCATTTTACATTTGTTCATTTATTTATTTCTGCCACTTTTCACTGTGAAAAACATCTGGGAGGCTTATAAGAAGCATACCTGTAATAAAATAATTATCAAGTAGAAAATAAGAAACAAGGCAAACAATGAAAAGAAGAAATTGAAGTCAGCAATGTGGGGGCCACAAAAGCTCTCACGGTTGCTGTAGCTGAGCTTCAAAGATGACTTGAGTTTCTTGACAGTTAGAGCCAAAGGAAGACAGGGTCATGCACCTAATTCTCACCATTTGGAAGGAAGTTGCTCACAAATTTCTTAGAGGATGCAAAGATATGTCTAGAATGAGAGTAGAAAATAGATTCCTCTGCAAATCATCATCATCCTCATTATCGTAAGAGGCACTTCATGACAGAACATCAGTAACATTTGTTCATAGTAGAGTAACAGATTCCACATGGCCTGTTTCTTATACATGCTGGGATAAAATCTGAAGCCATGACATCGTGCAATGGGAAGAGATGCTACAGTCCTTTGCATGGCCTCCTGGTGGTCTGGCCTGATTGCAGAGGTGCAGTGGACTGTAGGGTGATCTTCCATGGAAGGTGTTTTCTCTAGGAAGGCTTTTGTTATGAACTGGAAAAGCAGTGAGTTTATGGCTCTGCTCTGATCAGAGCTTTCAATTCCAGAGAATGGGAAACTTCCTTGCCACTGATACCATTTTCTATAAATAGTTTCCATTCATTTGGGCAAGTCCTGACATGCCGGTTATTGCAAACAATTTGTTTGGCATATTAGGATTCTTCCCAGGGTTTTGTAACTTGTATAATGGGAATGAGTTCAGATTAGTATTTCTTTTTTTTAATATTCTACCTGTTGAGTTTATAAATGTTTCTTTTTTGGTAGAGGTGGCTCTAAGAGTTGGCTTATCTAAAAGATATACTTACTTTGTTAATTGTAGATACAGCCTTGAGAATGGGAGTCTTAGTTTGTTCAAACTGCTATAACAAATACGATTCCTAGTTCATAGATGTTGCTTTCTCTGCATCTTTACAAAAGGGACTAGCAAGGCAGTTCTCTGAGCCCTCTCTTATAAGGGCACTAATCTCAATCATGAGGGCTCCATCCTTATAACCACTTCCCAAAGGCCCTACCTCCTAATACCGTCTCCTTGGGGGTTAGGGTTATCCTATGAATCTGGGGGTGAGGAGAAACACAAACAATCAGAGCCTGTCAATGGGTTTTTAAGGAGCAAGAGAGTGTCGTTTCATCTCCAAATTTCTGTGTGGAGCCCTTTGGTAGGTGAAGGATCACATAGGACTGAGCAGTGGGGCTGGAGGAAAGCTTGTACAAGAAAACCATGCAGAAAATGGCAGTGTGAACCCCAGGGTACTTCAAGGGTTTAAAGTTGCAAAACTCTAGCTCTTGAGAATGCAGCCAGATAGAAAAAAAACATACATATGTACATATATGCGTGTGGCTTATATTCGAGTGCCTGCTGGCCTACTGATGTGCCATTCTCAGTGATAAGTACTTGGAACACATCATTTAACTAATAGATGGAAAGTCAGGATTCAGACCCTGGAAGTATGACTTGAGAGCCATGCTGGCTGGTTCCTTATGACAACAGAAGAATATGTTGCAAATTCTTTACCCTAGAAAGTGAGCATTTTACTCTTGAGTATAAAGAGGCAGAGTTACCTTCGTTCCTCTTTTCTTAGAGCCTTTTTATTCTTGCTCTAGACACAATGCCAACAAAATTGATAATCTTTATGTTTCCCGTGATTCCGTTTATGAGGATATTATCTCCCAGGCTTTCAAACAGATGCCAGCTGGTGAAACCAAATAGCTGAAAGCTTGCTGGAGAGGGGGAAGCAAAACTGAGCCTTCTAAGAGGTAGTGGTTTGGGACCTTGTCATCTGGTCATAATCTACTACACGTTGCAGCTTGTCCTATATGGTACCTTGTCACAGACCTCTATAAGCATTGGTGACCTAGACTCAGCAGATTCCAGGGTACCACTTAAGATGGTAGGAAGCCAAATGATTCATTTGAGAATCAATGTTTTTACCCAAAATTAAAATAATAAGACTGAACAAAGTGGTAAAGTTTAAAAGATGACACTTTAGTTATCTGGGTGCTTGTGCATAATAAATGCTTCATGTCCTAATGAATTCAATTTTGAGTGCATTTTCTGGATCATTTTCAGAAGAGAGATCTCTATGTTTTTTAACATAGCTTCAGTAACTGCACCTTCTCTCAGCATTTCCTTGTAATAAAAGGGAATTCATTTCTTACTCACTGCTCATGTCCTTTTTAAAACAGTCAGGACTTCATTAGAAATAAAAATATTTGGTCAGATAAGGTTTTATAGCAGAGTGGACAAGGAGATTATGAATGAAAGCGGAAAGAAGAAATAGAATGAACCCATGCCTGCCACTGAGAAGGATCTTCTACCTGACAGCATTGCTGAGTTTGTCCCGAGGTGTCAGATTTCATTAGGGAGACAGATAAGCTACTTGCCAAAGACGTTGTTGTGGACTGGCGTTTAGAACAAGTCAAAGTAAGGCAAAGTTTTCTCTTTAAAGTTACTATTATACTTTATTTTTAATTGTTTATATCTTTTTCTAAAAAAAAAAGAAAAAAAAGAAAACAAGTACAATTTCTTATAAATACCCCTACGTTACCCCTGCTAATATTTTAGGCAAAAATAAATTTTAGTATCCACTTATCTGGGAGTAGTTGTGTTCCCATTTTTTCTTCTGTCTCATTTCCTAGCCTTATTCCTGTGCGCAGAGAATCTTTTTGGCTGGAGTAGTCTGCCTCAAACCTACTCCGAAGTTGTAATTCACCAAAAGTGGCATCATCCTAGCCATCATCAGAGAATGAAGGTTAGGCTCGAGGCATTGCACACTGAGCACACAACCCTGCCGTGGTTTCCCCTATGAAGTGCCAGCCACTTTTTTAATGGAGTGTGCCCTGACCTGCTAAGGGCACTACTCAGATCCAACCCTTCGTCTTTTCCTTTCATTTTGATTCACTTTCCCTTTCAGAGATTCAAGCAAAATTAAAAAGGGGAATTGAAAAGGTTTTGGGTTTGGGGGTATGAGGAAGGGAGCTTATAATAGAAAATAAAAGTTTTTTGTTCATTGTTTTTTCAGTGCTTGTCTTTCCACCTGCTTTTTTTTTTTTTTTTGCATCTGAGATTTCTTGGTATGTCCCATTTAAATGCGCTTCATTACATTTATCTCTTTCAACTTGTGGAAACCACTTAAATTCTTATTTAATGCACAAAATTTTATTTGCCTTAATGTCCTGTGTGCTGAAAGACCAAGTAGGGAGCTCTGAATGCGCAGAAATTCTGTGCATGTGAGACGTAAGGGATTTTAATCCGTTTGTTGCCCTTATTTCTTCAGCACAGGCATAGGGATGCATCCAATAAAGAGCCTCCCTTGGCTGTGCTGGGACTCCCTTCTGGAGGCCAGAGCATGAATCTGCTTTGACTCCTAAGGTGAGGACTGAAGGAAAAGCAGATGGCATTTTTGTACCTCTGACAATTAAGCCTAAATTGTTTATGTTGGGAAGGGAGTAGGAGATAGGCTGAAGAATGTGATTTGTCTTCCATTTGAAGATGTCAAGGAAAAGTCTTATCAAATCGCAGACCGGAAGTGTCTGGTGTAGGGGAGATGGTTTATGTCAACAGAGAGTAAACCCAGGGAGGCAAATGAACCCTGTAATGCCTGAGCAACAGCTGGGAACCCAAGGAAGGGCCGTTCTGCCCATGGCTAATTACAGTGATCGGTGTTCAGTTCCCTAGCCTCTGTGAGTAGAAGTTTTTATATAATCTGTTGGAGGAAGGAAAAAATAGACCCACGCAGTGAAGGAACTTGTGGTGTTTAGTTAGGAAGTAGGGTTTGCTTCTAAGTGGCTCTGGTAGCAGTTTAGCAGGAAGCACATGGCAAGCCGACTTATCTGACTATTTGTGCTGAGGAGCTGTATTAAACTGTTGAAACACTTTGAAATTTGCTATAGAAAAGAGTACTCCCAAAGCTGCCAGCTAATATGGTAGCGGATTTCCTACAGAAAATTTTCTTTCTTTTGCCATGAAGTTTTTCTGTACCGATGAGTTAAGTTAAATGCAGTGTCTTTACCTCTCTATCCTTGGTTACAATAAAAATGACAAGAGCTGAGGGCTGCACATGTTGACAGGTTGTTATCTCATTGACCCCTTACCACCACCCTGTGAGGTGGGTATGATCAATCCCATCACTTAGCTGAAGAAACTAAGTAACTTGCTCAGGCTCACATAACTAATAGGTGATATAGCTAAAGCAAAACTTACCATTACTTCTGGAAAGATACAGCACAGTTTTAAATGTATCTGTTTAGTGCACAGTAGGTTGTAATACTTTTAAATTGGAGATTTGAATATGGAAATTGACGTTTGGGTCTCTCTCTGTCGCTCAGTGTTAAGGGTGAATCTAACTAGATTGGAATGTCCTTTTATTTGGTGTTTGAAGGAAGCCAGCCATGTGTGTATCAGATCTAGTTTGGAGTCACAGGCTAAAAATGATGAGCTTCTGAATCAGGGATGACAGATATGCTCTGGATACCTTTCTTTGATTAAGTATGGTTTTAAAAATAGTGACTTGAATATGCCTCAAAGAGGCCTCATAGGCTTCTGCATTGATACTAGAAGGCAGTAATAATGCTAAAGAAAGGAGTGCCCAGAATAAGTGAAGTGTGTAACACTATCTCAGTGTTATACAGCTTTTGCTGATGAATCGTTTGAACTCTGGAAGGAGGAAAAAACACTTTGAGAATTGAATTTAAAGCAATTCTTATGATGTTATCTTATCAGTAAGACCCAGATTTTATTTTTGTTAAAGGTGGTTGCTTTTAAAGGACCTAAATGTATCAAATTCATTATTTAGTGGGCTCATACCAACTCTTCAAATGTATTTAATGCTACCAGCTACTTGAGTTTATTAAGGAGATTCATAGAACCACAGAGAATTACAATAATTGCTAGAGATCTGTACCTGCTCTCATTGGACTGGATCATACCTAAAGCAACCTACGCGAAAAGTGTACTTTGTTTTAAAGACCTCTGGGGAAAAAAAAATTCGAAAAACTTTTCTTCTGTAACTTGTTCTCATGCTTAATAGCCCTGAGATTTAATGTTTAGAGCTTGGTTTCTTATATGTCAATGAAAGGAACTCTAAATAGAAAACATTATGAAAAGGTATATATTATGTAAAAGGCCTCCCATTCAGAAAGAAGTGAAAAAGTACTTAGATGAAAAGAACCTCTTTATTGTGGTGGGTACGTCTACAGGACCTAAAATAAAAAATAAAAAGATAGCACATTTTCCCCCAGAATTTTTTCATCAACCTGTACCAGGGGTGCAGATTGCCTCATGAAGAAATCTTACCTAGCTCTATAATTTTTGAAAGGGCTTTACCTAATTTCAGGAGGGGAAGGCAGGCATGACACTAACACTACCCTGGCACGCATGTGCGCCCCCTCCCCACAGGAACACAGAAGCACACTGCAGTTTCCTAAGCAGTTTGTTCTAATTCTTCACAATCCTCCTGTCAAAATGTTTGCTTATAGCTTTCTTTGCATTGTCATTTCAGCCCATTTCTAATTGGTGTTTGCTGGAAATTGAATAAATGTGTTCAGTTTTTCATAATGTATGTCTTTGTATGGTTAATTATTAAGTCGCTCTGAAGTATGTACGCTATTATTTTGGCCACCATTTAATGACTTGACTTTTTCTTAGAAAGGATATGGAAAATACTTGGAAGATTTTAAAGCCTTTTAGAGGTTTTAACATGCTACTGAGATTCCTTTTTTTTTTTTTAAATTTACTAACTCCTCTGGTAGCATGACTAATCTTATTTATGATTTTAAGGGAACTAAGAATTCACCTAGAAGGAGAAATGGAACACTTTTTTTTTTAAACAAAATTCGGATCTGTACGTGGCAATTAATTTAAACTCCTGAACTTTAATTTGGAAAATTGCTTTAAATTAACTTATTAAATATATTTTGATAAGCTTGAAGATTACACGTCATTTCATTCTGATAACATGACAAAAATGGTCTCTTGAATCTTAATATTTGCTAATTTTTATTAGGTGGAATGAGCAGACTTTTTTTTTTTTTGGCTGGTATTAGATGTTCTTGGAAATTTTTTTCTGATATGTAGGGATAAATTTAAGTTCAGAGATTCACTGATTAAACGTGAAATATGCTCTACAGGCCACTAAGGAAAAATGTGTGTTCCTTTTAGTTCACATCAGAAGCCTGGCAGACTCCTCGCCCCGTTGGCAAAGTACTGGTTTCTAAGAGCATGGCTAGTTCAGATTGGGACAGAGGTCTGCCCTAGTAGGTGGTGTGGTGCAATTAGCAGAATGTGATTGTAGGAGTACACTCAGTTGCATCTGACTGTTGTGTGGACTCCCAAACTTTGTTGAACTCCGAATGCACCTGTAATTAAAACAAACACAAAAACACTGTAGCACTGCATTAAAAGCTGGTCACCATCGTCTCCTTAGTTTTATTAAGAGTCATTTGGGGACCATTTTCACCAATGTTCATTAGTGAATGCCATTTCCCTATGGGGATAGAGACCGGACTCTTTTTTCCTTTTCCTTTATTTTTTTCCTTTCTCCCTTTTCTCCCGCCTTCCCTCCTTCCTCCTTTCTGTCCCTCTTTCCCTTCTCCCTTAGGTCTTTAAGATACTTAGTGGTCCCACCAGCGGGCCCCGAGGGAGGGGGCGGCGGGCAGGCTGTGTGTGGCCCGCACGGCGCTGTCCCGCGCGAGCTGCCCATGTCGCTCTTGTCCCGCAGGCCCGGGGCCGGCGGAGCTGAGCGGCCCGAGCACCCCGCAGAAGCTGCCGGTGCCCGCGCCCAGCGGCCGGCCCTCGCCCGCGCCCCCCGCAGCCGCGCAGCCGCCCGCGGCCGCCGTCCCGGGGCCCTCGGTGCCTCAGCCGGCCCCGGGGCAGCCCTCGCCCATCCTGCAGCTGCAGCAGAAGCAGAACCGCATCAGCCCCATCCAGAAACCGCAAGGCCTGGACCCGGTGGAGATCCTGCAGGAGCGGGAGTACAGGTAACGCACCCGCCGGACTAGCTCGCCTGCCTGCGGAGTTCTGGCAAGCGCCACCAAGCCTGGGGTGAAGTGGCCCCCGTGTCCTGGTGGTTCTGTTCTGGGCCAATGGAAGGGCCTAAAGAAAATTGTGGACACAGAAACTCATTCTATGAGAATTATTTCAGAACAAAGTCAAAGAGGAGTTTGTATGCCATCGGGTGCCCTGGGGCTGTGCGGGCGCTGGGTTGGCCAAACCGTAATTTCCACTGATTGAGTCAGAAAACTTTTGTCTACCCTGTGTGTGATGTGCCAGGCGATGTGGTAGGCACTGGGGATTCGAGATCCAAAAGCCAGCCTGGAGTTCTGTGGATCTGAGAAGTGTTCATCTCATGGCTTCAGTTAGGCAATGCATTGTCCTTGTCTGTGCACTTGAATATTGACTGAGTTGGTGGGATGTTGAGTGTGTGGGGCAGGCCTGACCTTCAGATTAATGGGACACCTCATACTAAAGCATGCTTTGGTAGCTTGGTGTAATATAGTCTTTGTTTTAATTCATGTGTGTTTTGGTCTATAGCTTGGCCTAGTTTTATGGGTGAACTCTTAGTGTCTTCACGTGAGAGTCCTAATTTAAACTCTTAAAGCAGATACGTAATTTTTACCTGATTTGCATATTTATCAAAATCAGAGGTTGGCAGAACTTTTCTGCAAAGGGTGAATAGTAAATATGTTACTCTTTGTGGGCCCTTCTGGTCTCTGTCTTGAGGACTCAGCTCTGCCCTTATAGTATGAAAACAGCTGTAGGCGATATTGGGCTGTCTGTGTTCCAATAAAACTTTATTTATAAAAACAGGCTGTAGGCAGGATTTGTTCTGCAGGCTGTAGTTAGCAGACTTCTTATGTAAATGGTTAACATCAACCCCAAAGGAGTCCAGTAAGCACTGAGTCAAGATAAAACAAAGCTAAAACTGTGGGTTGTGGAGTTTGCCAGAGCTCTGTCATTACAAGCTCTGTTAGTGTGGTCAAGTTTTCCCTTTTCTGTGACTCACTTTCCTCATATGTTAAAAGAAGGTACTTCTCAAAGAGTTGGAAAGATAAAATGATACTGATTCATTCAGTAAATACTAGCTATTATTATTGTTTCCAAAATATTATTTAATTTAAAGGAAAATTAGAGTATTCAAATGATAAACAATGTTATTAAGCAGTATTTGGGCTCTTTTTAAAAATATTACCTTAATTTTATTGAAAAGCATGCCACTTATTTGTTATTAAACTAAAACACTAACTTACCAGCTTTGAGAGTTAACCCTGAAAGCAATTCATCACTTGCCATTAGATATGTACAGCTTTTTGAGTGAAGAGTATAAGTTTATTCTCATTACTATTACTATTCATCCATGAAGAATCTTTTTTTTTTTTTTAAGAGACAGAGTTTCACTTTGTTGCTCTTACTAGAGTGCCATGGCGTCACAGCTCACAGCAACCTGCAGCCCTTGGGCTTAGGTGATTCTCTTGCCTCAGCCTCCAGAGTAGCTGGGACTACGGGCGCCTGCCACAACGCCCGGGTATTTTTTTGTTGCAGTTTCGGCCAGGGCTGGGTTTGAACCTGCCACCCTTGTATAGGGGACTGGCGCCCTACTTGCTGAGCCACAGGCGCCGCCCATCCATGAAGAATCTTTATATTACTATTTCCAGCATCT
>CAUYQV010132762.1:0-24631 GCA_963574575.1 Galagoides demidoff
GGCACCTGTAGTCCCAGCTCCTTGGGAAGCTGAGGCAAGAAAATCACTCAAGCCCAGGAGTTTGAGGTTGCTGTGAGCTGTGACACCACAGCCCTCTACCGAGGGTGACAAAGTGAAACTATCTCAAAAAAAAAAAAAAAAAAAGAAAGAAAACCTTTGCTGAGCCCTAAAACTGGTAAAGAAGAAATTTCTGATTATCATTTCAACCACATAGATGCTATTGACCAAGATCTAGTACTATAAGATATTTGTTTGTTTATTTTTTGAGATAGAGTCTCACTCTGTTTCCCAGGCACGAGTGCTGTGGCATCAACCTAGCTCATAGCAACCTCAAACTCCTGGGCTCAAGTGATTCCCCTGCCCCAGCCTCCCAAGTAACTAGGACTACAGGCACACACTACAGCATCCAGTTTTTCTATTTTTAGCAGAGACAGGGTTTCGCTCTTGCTCAGGCTGGTCTTGAATTCCTGAGATCAAGGGATCCCCCTGCCTTGGCCTCCCAGAGTGCTAGAATTATAGCCTCAGATCTATAAGATTTTTACCCTTTTATATAACATCCCCATGTTTTCCCCTTAAATCTTATCTTTTCTCTTATAATGACAGACATCAAAGTCTTAAATCGAAGAGTGTCTGTGAGCTTGTTTTCTGAGACGACAAGGAAGGGTGGCCATAAGGAGACAGCCCTCCCTGGGGCTGATCTGAAGGGGAGAGAATCCCCACAGTCTGCGTAGGTGGTGACAACTACCAAGAGGACGGGAGGGTAAGGGGAGGCCCTGCGACACGCCACAGTGTGGAAAGGAGGGTTGCGAGGAGCCTGCCCGGGCCTGTGAACCGCCTGGGGACTCAGGAGAAAGGGGCTCCTCAAATGCAGTGACAGATGATTGTTGCGCAGTAATAGGATTAAATTGGAAACTGTTACCAGTGAGATGTGACTAGCCCATTCTTGTGTGTCAGAGAGTTACACTTTTTCTTCCTTCAACAGGTATTATTTTGTCTTCATTGTTAGAAAAAGAGCACAAAGGAACGTTCCTCCTGAGTCCACAGGGCTCTTAAAACAACAGGGAACATTTCAAAGGAGGGAAGATTCTTTACTCCATCGCCTCCCCCTTCTACTTGCTACCTACTTGCCTACCTAAACTTGCTACTTTAACCCCAGCTTTGCCCGCTCTCTCCTAGAAAAACCAGCAGACACGTCTGGATCTTCTGTAGACAGGCACCCGTCTATTCGAGGCAGTGTAAGATTCCAGCTTTGCTCACAGAGGGCTTGCAGTCTCAATAGAAGACAAAGAATTGCGCCCAGTAATGAAAACATAGCACACGGTGCCAGCCACATCTACCAAGGCTGGCGGGTTCAAACCCAGCCCGGGCCTGCTCAACAACAATAACTGCAACAGCAAATAGCCAGGCCTTGTGGCGGTAGTCCCAGCTACTTGGGGGGCTGAGGCAAGAGAATCGCTTAAACCCAAGAGTTGGAGGTTGCTGTGAGCTACGTTGCCACAGCACTCAATCGAGGGTGACATAGTGAGACTGTCTAAAAAAAAAAAGAAATTAAAACAAAGGTCCATTAAGTCGGGGCGGGGGGGGGGGGCAGTAACAACGGCTTCGGGAATCCAGGCATTGTAGAAATCCCTGAAGATCAAGACATGCAAGCTTCTTGGACAAGAAGGGCCTTGAGGGACAGGTTAGACCCAAGGGAGGACCACAAAGCATAGCACAGGCAGGTGTGGGTGTCCTTGTGATTCAATAGGGGGACGGCATCACCCGGAGAAGAGGACGAGAAAGTCGTGACTGGCTGATGCCATCTCTGGGCCAACGAAAGTCTAAAGTAGGGTTTTCCAGATTGGTAGAAACCCTGTGTATGGCAGACTTACCTGATGGTATTAGAGGCATGTCAAGTGATCCGATAGGACTCCCACGTCTGCCAGCTAAATATGGGGTTACGGGGGGCATTGTGCTCAGGGGAGGGCACAGTATCTGTGTTCTGCTGAATCCTCCTGAACCCTCTTAGATCTCTCTTGGCACAGTTGGAAGCAAAAGGGCAGACTAAATAAAGAGCACCTTGCTGTCTCTCTCCCTCCATGCTCTGCTCAGATTATTTCTTTCTCTTCCTCTCTCCGTTCTTTTCCCCTTTTCTGCTCATGGCCATATGCCGAGGAGAAACCCTTTCCCACCGTGAGTTCTGGTTGGAATGTCAACCTGTGACGTTTGCCTTTGAGGGGGACATTGCGTGCATGTGCAAATGAGTAGACTGTAAAACGTGGGACCCAACCCAGTGGTCTGAGAATCCCAGGTCTCCAGACCCAGCTGGGACACTCTGTAGCTGTGTGAACTTGGGCTGGCAGTAAACAAATGGAGCTTGTCGAATTTTCCTGCCTGCCTCAGACGATTTTCTTGAGGTTCAAATGAAATAATAATGTTTCTGAGAACACTCTGGAGACAAAAGAACTTATTTGTAGCTCAAAGTAGAGAATGCCTGGGGGTAGAGGGGAGGGAAACTGGGAAGTCTCAATAAATATCCAGCCCTATGGTTCTATAAAAGTGTTTCAGATCATGAAAACCAGTTTGACTAGACAACTTCCTTTGCTCTCTGAGTTACGTGTCACTCTGACGATTCTTTTTCCTCCCTAGATGTCCCTAAGTTCCAGCTCTGCCCTAAAAGTTCCAGCTTGTGGCGCCTGGACTGCTCCTCAGTCAGCGGGACTCCCAGACGCAGCTGAGATGTTCACGTGGCATCTTCAGAGACACTCGGGACTTCAAGCATCATCCTTCCAGGCTGCGGAGCCCAAGCCGACTTAAGGACACGGAAGGACTTGTACAGAGAAGACAGGTGCTCTGCGTGGTGGGGACTGAGTTTTACCCTCCCCTCTGTTAGATCCCCTTTCAGTTTCAGTGCTTTAGGGTGCTCGTGAGTCCTGCAGCATTGCAGTAAAAAGGAATTTATGGCATAAACACTGACAGACTTAGAAACTTAGAGACATGTTGGCAGGTACCACAGGGTTGAGGACAGGACAGAGCATGGCGCCGGTGGTAGCATCGGGTGCATGAGGTAGGTCCCAGGAGGACGCGGTCAGCACCCTCCCAAGGCTGCATGAGCAGTTCAGTGAAGGGGGCTGTTTGCCATGTGTCTCAGTTTGCCAGGGTCACACCACAGACTGGGGGGCTTCAGCAGCAGGTGTTTATCTCTCACAGTCCTGGAGCTGGAAGCCCAAGATCAAGGTGTCAGCAGGGCCGGTTTCTCCTGAGGCCTCTCTCCTTGGCTTGCAGCCATCTCCTCCCTGTGTCCTCTGTGTCTGTCCCTCGGTGCATGTCTGTGTCCTAACTGCTTCTTATAAGGACACCATGCATCCTGTTT
Source organism: Galagoides demidoff (assembly GCA_963574575.1). Classification (NCBI taxonomy): domain Eukaryota; kingdom Metazoa; phylum Chordata; class Mammalia; order Primates; family Galagidae; genus Galagoides; species Galagoides demidoff. Next base: position 3,353 of record CAUYQV010132762.1, read on the forward strand.
AGGGCCATCTAATGGCCTCATTTCACCCTAATCACCTCCTGAAGACCCTGTCTCTGAATACAGTCACCCCGGGGTACTGGGGGTCAGGGCTTCATCGTATGAATTTGCTGGGCACACCATTCAGTCCCTAACACATGCTGTAGGCAGGGTGAGAGAATCACGGGTGAAGCACAGGAACTAACAATAGCAAAAGCCTCTATCATCCCGAAGAAGCAAAGGAGAGGGAGGAATTCCTGGAATCCAGCCAGGGCTGCAGCCACGGGGCAGGGGCGTTCCACTAGGATGTGTGCCCTGTGGCGGAGGAACATGGTCACTGTCAAAACCAACAGCTCTTCCCTTTGGTCAGACTCCTCTGGAAGTCAGAGGAGCCCAGGTGTACAGCTCTGAGGTGTCAGCCCGCCCAGGCAGAGACAGAGATGACAAGTGTGGTCCGTGGGTCTGGGGGAATCCTAGGATATAAGAGGGACGCCAGAGAATGACCAGAGCAAGGGAGGAAAAGCACCCATCTCCAGAGGAAGGATTGAAACTGATGCTCAAGCAACGGAAATGGGCTTTACAGAGTTCCTGGGAAACAGAAATGTCACTTAACTGCAAAAATATCAGTCATCCATTCTAAACCAGACCATCTACTCATGTAACCATTTCAGCATGCCAGTAGTTGCCATTGTAGGATACTTGTCTAGATAACAGAATGGTAGAAAAACATTTGCCAACCTTACAATGTTGGGCACTTATTTTCTTGTGCTATATACTGCATGTATATATTTTGAATGGTTTAAAACAGTGGCCTGGAGACCAAGGCAGGTGCATTGCCTGAGCTCACAGGTTTGAGACCAGCCTGAGCCAGAGCGAGACCCACCTCTCAAAGCAGCCAGGTGTTATGGCAGGTGTCTGTAGTCCCAGCTACTTGGGAGGCTGAGGCAAGAGAATCGCGTAAGCCCGAGAGTTTGAGGTGGCTGTGAACTGTGACGCCACGGCACTCTACCAAGGGGCACAAAGTGAGAGTCTGTCTCAAAAAATAAAATAAAATAGTGGCCTGGCAGGATGGCCCAAGGCACAGCAGTTTGGATACCCAAATGATGGGTGAGGACAAAATATGACCAACTTACAGCTGATTCATTTGAAGCTAACACATGCCCCCTGCTTGAGACCTTGTGTTCTTCTAATGGGCAAAGAAGAGGCTATGGAAAAGGTTTCCTTGTTCTAGAGCCTGAGCCCTCACAGTCAGCTCCCAGGACCCAGGGACGGATTTATAACCTGGGGTAGCCTGCAACTCCATGTGTCTGCCCCCTGATTGTGTCAGGAACCAATCACGGTCATGGGCAGATATTTGAATGGGCCAGACTAGAGTCTTCCCCTGGCCCCTTGTGGAATAAACCAGGGTCTTCTGGGGCAAGGACACACCAAGAGAAAGAGGGCCACTCCTTGTCAGTGGCTACGTCCTGTTTTAAGCTATATGTGGGTTATCCGTTCATGTGTACCAAACCTCCCAGCCTCATTTGCTTACAACAAGAAGTTATTTTTTGGGCGGCACCTGTGGCTCAAAGGAGTAGGGCACCAACCCCATATGCTGGAGGTAGCAGGTTCAAACCCAGCCCTGTACAAAAACTGCAAAAAAAAAAAAAAAAGTTATCTTTCTCATCAGTCTGCAGCTTGGCCAGTGCTCTGTAGGGAGGGCTTGTCTCGGAAGCACACAGAATCCTCTGGGTCCTCATGACAGTGGTCTGCAGGATCCGCTTCCAAGATGGTCCAGGGACACAGCTGGCAAGCTGGTGCTGGGCATGCAGCCAAGGCTGAAGGTGGGGGCCTCTGCTCCTCTCCGTGGGCCTGGGGCCTGGGTGTGATGGACGAGTTTCCTGAGACAGCCAGGTGGAATCTGAGTCACCTGTGATGTCCTAGCCTTGGCTCTCCCAGTGTCTCTTCCAGCACCCCCAGTGGGTGAATTTCAAGCTGAGGGAACACAGACTTGAGACAACTGCAAGATTCTGGAAGAACATTTGTGACGGAAAATATTTTTGTGACCATTTTGGAATAGACGCTACTCTGGATAGTTCCTAGGATGACCCTTACCTGCCCACAGATCACAACATGGGGATATGAGGTAGGCGTATCTCCATTGTAACAATTCATATAGATAACTGTCACTGATATTTATTCATTAAGCAAAACTTTATAGAACACCTACTGTGTGCCAGTCTTCACACCAGGCTGTGGGAATATAGGTATAAAGGAAAATATAGATATGAGAAAAACACGGTTCTTGGCTTCAACGAGCCTGTCACTGTGAAGAAGACAGAACGGCCAGTCTAATAGAGCACTGGCTAGGGCGGCATCTGTGGCTCAATGGGTAAGGTGCCAGCCCCATATACTGAGGGTGGTGGGTTCAAACCCGGCCCCGGCCATATTGCAACAACAACAACAACAAAAATAACTGAGCGTTGTGGCAGGTGCCTGTAGTCCCAACTATTCAGGAGGCTGAGGTAAGAGAATCATCTAAGCCCAGGAGTTGGAGGTTGCTGTGAGCTGTGACACCATGGCACTCTACAGAGGTTGATAAAGTGAGACTCTGTCTCTATTTAAAAAAAAAAAAAAGAGTGCTGGCTTCAGGAGCATGAGCCAGCCATGCAGCACCCCCACTGGGGGTGCTGGAAGAGACACTAGGAGAGCCAAGGCTAGGACATCACAGGTGACTAGTCGCTAGTTGCTAGCGAGTCTAGCACCTTGGAAAGCTAATACAGAAGGATCACTTGAGACCAACCAACCTGGACCACACAGTGGGATCCACATCTCTAAAAAAGTTTGTTATTTTTTTGAGACAGAGTCTGAAGCTGTCACCCTGGATAGAGTGCTGTGGCATCATAACACACAGCAACCTCCAACTCAGCCTCAAGTGATCCTCTTGCCTCAGTTTTTCTATTTTTAGTGGAGATGAGGGTCTCACTTCTGCTCAGGCTGATCTCGAACTCGTGAGCTCAAGCACTCCACCCACCTCAGCCTCCCAGAATGCTAGGATTACAGGTGTGAGCCACCATGCCTGGCCCTAAAAAAGTTTTTAAAAATTAAGCCAGGAGTGGTGGCTCATGCCTGTAATCCCAGCACTCTGGAGGCCAAGAGAGAAGATCACTTAAATTCAGGGATTCAAGACCAGACTTAAGAGTGAGACCCCATCTCTATCAAAAAAAAGAAAAAAATTCGCCAGGAATGGTGGCACACACCAGTAGTCCCGGCTACTAGGGAGGCTGAAGCCAGAGAATCGCTTGAGCCCTAGAATTTGAGGCTGCAGTGAGCTATAATGGCACCACTGTACCACTCTAGCCTTGGGCAATGGAGCAAGATCCTGTCTCTAAAAAAACACAGAAGCAGGTGGCGCCTGTGGCTTAGTGAGTACGGCACTGGCCCTATATACTGAGGGTGGCGGGTTCAAACCCAGCCCCAGCCAAACTTCAACCAAAAAAACCACAGAAGGAACAAATAAGCCACTCAGAGGGGCATCCAAGCAGAAACCCAGGATAAGTCCTAGTTAGTAAGTAGGAGGGGAACAGTCTGAGAGGACTAAGCCAGATCGAGACCCCACCTCTAAAAATAGCAGAGTGTTGTTGAATAAGATATGCAGAGACCTAATGCAAAACCAGGGTGGGGAAGCTCCTGGTTCCCTAGAACCTTCCTGGCTTTAGCGCCACAAGCCACAAGACCCACAGCCAGGGAAGCCTCCGGCCACCATGAGTGATCCTTGGGACTGTGCACAGCCTAGAAGAGCAAGGCTGGGGTGTGGCGGGGCTGGAGAGAGGGAACACTGGCAAAGCAGCCGGGAGCCCGAAGGGAAGCCAAGCCACGTGAAACAGCTAAGACTTTATCTCAGCAGCAGTTGGGCAATCGCAGGACTGTGAAAAGGAGAGTGACCTGCTAGGACTTGTCATCAGAGAGCTCTGCAGGATTAAGAAGAGGACAGCACTGTCGACCACTCAGGGAGGCACTGCAGCTTTCCAGGGGAGAGGTGGTGGTGACTTGGAGCGGAGAGAGCAAGAAAGACATAGAATATCTTTAAGACAGAGGAGCTGAGAGATTCAGAAGTGGGCGGTGACAGAGCAGAAATCCAGAATGATTCCCAGTTTTCTGGCTTGGGCAACTGGAAAGAATCTTGGAATTAGGAGGGTTTGGAAATTCCTTCCCCATAGAGCCTACACCAGAATGCCAACAAACAGCTTCTCCTCCCATACAGCTCTTAGCGACCTGCACGAAATCCCAGTCACTATGCAGCTGACCCAGGAGAGCCGTGAGACTTGTGGCAACTTAGGACAAGAAGGAGGTTTGGAGGATAAGGGGGAAGGTGAAAGGTATTTATTAAACTAGATACTTCCTAATTTTTTCTCTTAGAGACGGTCTCACTTTGGCACCCAGGCTAAAGTGCAGTGGTACTGAAGCCTCGAATTCCTGGGTTCACACGATTCTCCTGCCTCAGCCTCCTGAGTTACTGGGACTACAGGCACACTGCAACATGCCCAACTAATTAAAAAGAATTGTGAGAGACAGGGTCTCTTTATATTGCCCAGGCTGGTCTTAACACCTGGCCTCAAGTGATCCTCCCACCTCGGACTCCCAATATACTGGGGTTACAAACATGAGCCACTGTGTCTGTCCTCTAATCTATTTTTATAGTTGATATTATTTAATTGAGTGGGTGGGTAGGTAGGTACCTCATTTAATAGGTGCAGAATTCAGGATAAAGTAACGTGCAGGAAGTGGCCACAGCTACAAAGTAGAACTGAGATTTTAGCCTGGGTGTGTTTGACTCCAAAGAACTGCTCTTTTGGCTGGGCGAGGAGGCTCACACCTGTAATCTTAGCACTCTGGGATGCTGAGGTAGGTGAATTGCCTGAACTAACAGGTTTGAGACCAGCCTGAGCCAGAGTGAGACCCCCATCTCTTAAAAAAAAAAAAGCTGGGCATTGCGGTGGGCACCTGTAGTCCTAGCTACTTGGGAGGCTGAGGCAAGAGGATTGCTTGAGCCCAAGAGTTTCTTCACATCTATGTCCATGGCTTGATTCCATCTTCATTCAGTGTTTTTGCTGAAAGAGGGTCTTCCTAGGAGGAGAGGTCGGCACTCGTAGAGAAGGAGGCATCCCCAGGGACAGGAGTGTTACCCCTCAGCGTTCTAAGAGGCTGGCTAAAGGCTACTTCCAGAAGGCAGGGATTGCACGGGAGTTTCTTAGTCCTTTATAACTTGTCCCTGTGCTTATTATATATTTGCAAGACTTTAAAACCAGAGGACCTATATAATTATCTTTGCAGGCATCTGGGACAGGGGACGCTATGGGTCTCTGCCAACAGCCGGTTTAGGGAAGAGAGGAGTGGTCAGATGAAACTAAATAGATAGGTAGCTATAGAAAGGGCAAGCCAAGGAAGAAAGGAAAGCAGAGGAGTTCCAAGGGGCTCTCTCCAAAGGGCTCAGGAGCCTGACAACTAGACTGAATGGCCTACAGGGAGACTGGCTCTCCCAGGGCCAGACCAGCTGGAGCTACAGGTATTAAAAAAAAAAAAAAAAGTAGGCTTAGCACCCGTAGGTGGGTAGGGTGCCAGTCACATACACCGAGGCTGGTAGGTTCGAACTCAGCCCAAGCCTGCTAGACAACGACGACTACAACAACAAAATAGCTGGGTGGGGTGGCGCCTGTGGCTCAGTGTGTAGGGCGCTGGCCCCATATACTGAGGGTGGCAGGTTCGAACCCGGTCCCAGCCAAACTGCAACAAAAAAATAGCCAGGAGTTGTGGTGGGCACCTGTGGTCCCAGCTACTTGGGAGGTTGAGGCAGGAGAATCACCTAAGCCCAAGAGCTGGAGGTTGCTGTGAGCTGTGATGCCACAGCACTCTATCCAAGGTGGCAAAGTGAGACTCTGTCTCTAAATAAAATAAAATAAAATAAAAAGTGCCATCCTGAGCTATTTCTGACCATCCAGGTTTACATGTTGATGTAAATTTTTATGTATCTCTCCTTCGAAGCCCTGATCCTTCTGTTTTCACGCTGTGCTCTGACCATTTTGCTCTGTCTCCTACTAGATTTATTTCTGCGTGTATGTAGAATCTTATTTCCTCTCTAGATTGGGAATTCTTCAAAGGATCCAACTTTCACTCACCCCATATTTGCACGTTTTCTTTTATGCGATAGACACATGATTGGTGTTTGATGATGGAAATACTGTCACTGAAATATCTTCAAAGGACCCAAAATGCACATCTCTCAGCCGGCTTCTTTATTCAATGACAGAGAAAGGACACTAGAGGGCGCGCCTTCCCCTCTTATGGGAGTTCAGGCAGCTGTACCTCCTGTGCCAGTCCGGTCTCCTAAAAATTCAAACACAACTGAAATTTTTGTTGTTATTTGTTTGTTTTTTGTTTTGTGGGATATGTTGGGTTTGAGACAGAGTCTCACTCTGTCGCCCTGGGTAGAGTGCCAGGGTGTCATAGCTCACAGCAACCTCAAACTCCTGGGCTCAAGCCATCCTCCTGCCTCAGCCTCCCTAACAGCTAGGACTACAGGGGCTGGCCATCACACCCATCTAGTTTTTCTATTTTTAGTAGAAACAGGGTCTCACTCTTGCTCAGGCTAGCCTTGAACTCCTGAGCTCAGGCAATCCGCCTGCCTCTGTCTCCCACAGTGCTGGGATTACAGGCGTGAGCCACCAAGGCAGCCATGACTGAAATTTTGTTTTCACCACTACTGGGGAGGAGCTTTGGGGAATTTTAAACATAAACACCAACACCCTTAGGAAACTACTCATTTATCCACTCAGTACTCAGTTTTTGAAAAATGAAGACACAGGTTCGGTGCCTGTAGCTCAGCGGCTAGGGCGCCAGCCACATACATCAGAGCTAGCGAGTTCGAATCCAGCCCGAGCCTGCCAAACAACAATGACAACTACAGTAACAAAATAGCCAGGTGTTGTGGCGGGCGCCTATACTCCCAGGTACTTGAGAGGCTGAAGCAAGAGAATCACTTAAGCCCAAGAGTTTGAGGTTGCTGTGAGCTGTGACGCCACAGCACTCTACTGAGGGCGAAAACTTAAGACTGTCTCAAAAAAAGAAAGAAAAGAATATTCTCAAAAGTAACCAACCACTTTACACTCATTAGGATAGCAATTATAATGACAAACAAGTCATACAGAAAATAAGCTGTCGAGGACCTGGAGAAAGCAGAACTCTCCTGTGACACTGGTGGGATGTGAAGCTGTGTCTCTGCTGTGGGAAACAGAATGACAGTTTCTCAAAAAATTAAACACAGAATCGGATCCAGAGATCCCACTTCACTTCTGGGTGCATGCAGTATACTCCAAAGGACTGGAAGCAGGGGCTGGAACAGGTATTTGTATGCCCCATTCATAGCAGCATAATTCACAATAGCCTTGGAGGTGGAAGCAACCTAAATGTCCAGAGACGGAGGAAAGAATAAACAAAATGTGGTCTGTGCAGACCATGGAGTATCATCCACCCATAAAAATCAAGGAAATTCTGACTCATGCCACAATCTTGGACATTATGCTAGGTGAAAAGAAGTCAAAACAGTGCAAATACAGTATAATTCCACTCATATGAGGTCTCTAAAGGAGTCAGATTCATCGAAAAAATTCTAATGAGGCTCGGCGCCTGTGGCTCAATCGGCTAAGGCACCAGCCACGTACACCTAAGGTGGCGGGTTCGAATCCCCAGCCTGGGCCCACCAAACAACAATGATGGCTGCAACGAAAAAATTCTAATGCAAGTAGAATGGGGATTGCCAGGGGCTGGGAAGAGAAGGAGAATGAAGAGGTACTGTTTAATGGGACCAGAGTTTCAGGGGAAGATGGAAAAAGAGTTCTGGAGGTGGATGGGGGTGATGGTTGCACAGCAGTGTGAATGTCCTTAATGATCTGTATATTTAAAAATGGGAGGAACAGGCGGTTCCTGTGGCTCAGTGGGTAGGGCGCCGGCCCCATATGCTAACGGTGGTGAGTTCAAACCCAGGCCCAGCCAAATTGCAACAACAACAACAAAAAAAATAGCTGGGCGTTTTGGCAGGCGCCTGTAGCCCCAGCTACTCAGGGGGCTGAGGCAAGAGAATTGCCTAAGCCCAGGAGTTGGAGGTTGCTGTGAGCTGTGTGACTCCACAGCACTCTATGGAGGGTGATAAAGTGAGACTCTGTCTTTAAAAAAAAAAAAAAAAAAAAAAAGCTTGGCACCTGTGGCTCAAGCAGCTAAGGCTTGAGAAAGCTAAGGCCAGCCACATACACCTAAGTTGGCGGGTTTGAATCATCCAGCCCAGGCCCGCCAAACAATGATGGCTGCAACCAAAAAATAGCCAGGCATTGTGGTGGGCGTGTCTGTAGTCCCAGGTGCCTGGGAGGTGGAGGCAGGAGAATCGCTTGAGTCCAGGAGTTGGAGGTTGCTGTGAGCTGTGATGCTATGGCACTCTACCAAGGGCAAGAGCTTGAGGCTCTGTCAAAAAAAAAAAAAAAAGGAAGAAACAGCCTGAGCAATAGAGCAAGATCCACTCTCTACCAAAAATTTTTTTAAAATTAGCCAAGTGTGATAAACAAGTGATTTATAAAAGTATTTTTAGAAGATTAGTGGGATAGGGCAGCTCCTATGGCTCAAAGGAGTAGGGTGCCATCCCCGTATGCCAGAGATGGAGGGTTCAAACCCAGCCCCGGCCAAAAACTGCAAAAAAAAAAAGATTAGTGGGATATAGATAGATTTGAGGGGTAAAAACAATAGGTAGGTAAATCAGTTAAGACACCGCAGCAAAGACTTGGGGACTTCATTGAGGACAGTGGCCTTAATGATCTGAAGAAATAAACGGGACCAGGTGTTGTTGCTCACACCTACAATCACAGCACTTTGGGAGGTCAAGACAGAGGGCTGTTTGAGGCCAGGAGGTTGAGATCAGCCTGAGCAACATAGGTAAACCTCATCCCTGCAAAAAAACCAAAAACATTAGCCAGGTGCGGTAGCTTTCGCCTCTAGTCCCAGCTACTCAGGAGGCTGAGGCAGGAGAATCACTTAGGCCCAGGAGGTTGAGGTTGCTGTGAGCTGTGATCATGCCATGATACTACAGCCTCATCCATAGAGAAAGACCCTGTCTCAAGAAGGAAGGAAAAAAAGGAGACAGGGAAGGAGGGAAGGAAAGAAATGAATTAAAATGACAGGGCTTGGTGACAAAATGATGGGGTGGGGGTTGGCAGGTGGATCAAGGGAAAAATTGAGAGTCCAAGATGATTACCAAGGATCTACAACAGGTCTAGCCCAGACTTTGGAAGCCTGGTGGTAATATTCCAAGTACAGCGTCTGCATTCCAGTTGCTGCGTGTTGTTAAACAGAGTAAATACAATCTGACAGATTTTTCAGAATATTGTGTGAATGACTTGCAGAAGTTTATAAAACATTGACATTTTAGGCTCAACGCCCATAGCTCAGTGAGTAGAGAGCCAGCCACATACACCAAGGCTGGCAGGTTCGAGCCTGGTCTGGACCTGTTAAACAACAATGACAACTGCAACCAAAAAATAGCCGGTGTTGTGGTGGGCGCCTGTAGTCCCAGCTACTTGGGAGGCTGAGGCAAGAGAATCGCATAAACCCAAGAGTTTGAGGTTGCTGTGAGCTGTGATATCATGGTATTCTACCAAGGGCGACATAATGAGACTCTGTTTAAAAAAAAAAAAAATGAAGTGTTAGTCTTTGATCATCTTATTGATTTTCGAAATCACTTCCCTACTTAAAGGTAAATATCAAATATTGTCTTCTTTTCTACAGCCTTGCTATTGAGGGATCTTGAAACAATAGTATTGGCATCAACTGGGTACATATTAGAGATGTGTAATCTTGGTTATCTCCCCAAGCCTATTGAATCAGAATCTGCATTTTTTTTTTCTCTTTGAGACAAAGTCTTGCTCTGTCACCCAGGCTAGAGCACAGTGGTATCATCACAGCTCACTGCAGCAACGTCACACTCCTGGGCTCCAGTGATCCTCCTGACTCAGCCTCCCAAGTAGCTGGGACTACTGGCGCCCACCATATTGCCTGGCCAATTTTTCTATTTTTAGTAGAGATGGGGGTCTCACTCTTGCTCAGGCTGGTCTTGAATTCCTGACCTCAAGGGATTCTCCCACCTGAACCTCCCAGAGTGCTAGGATCATAGGCATAAGCCATTGCATTTGGCCTGGAATCTGCATTTTTCTTTTTTTTTTGAGACAGAGCCTCAAGCTGTCCCCCTGGGTAGAGTGCCATGGCATCACAGCTTACAGCAACCTCCAACTCCTGGGCTCAAGCAAGTCTCCTGCCTCCGCCTCCCAAGTAGCTGGGACCACAGGCGCCCACCACAACGCCCGGCTATTTTTTGGTTGCAGCCGTCATTGTTGTTTGGCGGGCCCGGGCTGGATTTGAACCTGCCGCCTTAGGTGTATGTGGCTAGCGCCCTAGCCGCTTGAGCCACAGGCGCTGAGCCTGCATTTTTTTTTTTTTTGAGGCAGTTTCACTTTGTCACCCGTGGTAGAGTGCTGTAGCGTCAAAACTCACAGCAACCTCAAACTTTTGGGCTCAAGCAATTCTCTTGCCTCAGCCTCCCAAGTAGCTGGGATGAAAGGTGTCTGCCACAACGCCTGACTATTTTTAGGGATGAGGTCTCTCTCTAGCTCAGGCTGGTCTTGAATCTGTGAGCTGAGGGAATCCACCCACCTTGGCCTCCCAAGTGCTAGGATTACAGCAGTGAGCCACTGTGCCTGGCCCAAAGTCTGAACTCCCACCTGCAACTTTCTGCAATAACTTTTTCCATCTTATTTTCTCTGACTATAAAACATGAAATGCTTTCAATGTAATGTCAGAAAGCAGGTGTCACTGCATTGATAAGTGATAGGAACATGAGTTAAATATAGTTCAACAGGACAAAATGAGAACCCGCAGCCAATACTTGATTAAGTACCGATGACTGGCAAAAACAATAAATGCTTGGAGTTAGAAGGAGAGTTGTTGTGATATATTTGAAGATTTTACAAGTAGAGGATTGATTTGATTGTTTAAGTTTAGAGAGAACTCTATAGACAAGTGTGAGCAGGGGTAGAGTTCTAGGGAGATAAAATGAGTTAGTCAAAGCAAACAAATAAAAAAGCAAAAATGAATGGAGATTAGACTTTGTCTGAATTAAGGGAAGTGGTAGTAGTAAGGTTGGGAAAACTCTAAATAAGAGACCCAAGGGGCCAGGTGTGACAGCTCACACCTGTAATACTAGCACTCTGGGAGGCTGAGGTTAAGTGGACTGCTTGAGGTCAGGAGTTCCAGAGCAGCCTGACCAAGAGTGAGACCCTGTCTCTACCAAAACTTGAAAAATTAGCTGGGTGTGGTGGTGGGCACCAGTAGTCACAGCTACTGGGGAGGCTGAGGTAAGAGGATCACTTGAGCCCAAGAGTTTGAGGTTGCTGCGAAGTATGAAGCCACAGCACTCTACCAAGGGTGACAAAGTGACAGCCTGTCTCAAAAAAAAGAAAAAAAAAAGAGGCCAAGGTATTTACTGAAGAGTGCAATGTTTTCTCTAACTTGTTCATAAAGAAATTTTGATATATTTCATTCCATCATCAAAAAATACGAACACTTTTTAAGAAAGAAAATGATCTTTAGGGCTCGGCGCCTGTGGCTCAAGTGGCTAAGGCACCAGCTACATACACCTAAGGTGGTGGGTTTGAATCCAGCCCGGGCCCAACAAAACAACGATGGCTACAACCAAAAAATAACCGGGCGTTGTGGTGGGTGCCTGTGGTCCCAGCTACCTGGGAGGCTGAGACAGGAAACTCGATTGAGCCCAGGAGTTGGAGGTTGCTGTGAGCTGTGATGCCACGGCACTCTACCCAGGGGGATAGCTTGAGGCTTTGACTCAAAAAAAAAAAAAAAGAAAGAAAATGATCTTTGGGAAGCTGAGGTGGGAGGATCGCTTGAAGCCAGAGTTCATGATCAGTCTGGGCAACATAGCAAGACCCTATGAGGAAATAAAGTCTGTTTTAAATTAACCAGGTATGGTGGTGCATGCCTTAATCCTAGCTACTCGGGAAACTCAGGCAGGAGGAATGCTTGAGCCCAGAAATTTGAGGCTACAGTGAGCTACAATTGTGCCACTGCACTCCAGCCTGGGCAACAGGGCAAGACTCCATCTCAAAGAAGAAAGAAGGAAAGAAAGAAAAAAAAAGACACTGTACAACTAATTGACATTCATTATAAAAATCACAATTATCAGCATGTGGGCGGCGCCTGTGGCTCAAAGGAGTAGGGCGCCGGCCCCATAGGCCAGAGGTGGCAGGTTCAAACCCAGCCCCGTCCAAAAACTGCAAAAAAAAAAAAACAAACAAAAAAACCCCACAAAACAATTATCAGCATGTGCCTATGAGAAAACTAAGTAAATATGATCTCCTATTGCCAAATCTTTACTGTTTATTTGCTGCTTGCTTATTCATTTTGTCATCTACTAACGAAAACAGATAGAAGTTGGGATTCTTACTATATGGAAAAGCAAGTGCAGAAGAGGAAAACGTATAAGCTGAGAAAGTCCCATCCAGTGGCTTTAGTCTATGAATTGGGGAAAGGGCACGGTTATTTGATACGGGGGCAGACCACCTTGGTTCAGCTCTTAGAACATGGATCAAAGCCTGACCGTGGGAAGCAGGACCCAGGAAAGACCGGTGGGTGCTCTCAGGCAGATTACTCCAGTAACCATATACAGGATGGGTTGGCAAAGGGAGCCACAGGCAGAGACAGGAAGACAGGAGATCACAGCACTAAACGGCAGTAATCCAGACGTGAGATGCAGTAATAAGACCTTATGTTTACACAGTACTTTATGTTACACAAATTCTTTCTGCAGACAAGTATTACTAATCTAATTTCAAACAGAACAGAAATCAGTTACATGAAACTAAACTAGTTTATTATAGCTTTTTGTTTAAAATACTATTAGTTTTTCCTGTGTTCTGTTTTTTAAAAGTCAAAAAATAATTTTCTGTCTTTTGAGCTATTTGCAATATCTCAAGCAATGTATATACTTATAAGCAGAGTTTAAAACATATATTTTTTCTCTCTCCTTAATTTCTCCAACTTTACAAGTCATTTGTAAATATTCTGAATTTCTAACAATACAGTTATTTGCATAAGTTCAATAAGAATTTGTTTTGTTCTATAAAACATAATAAAGACACTGATTATTTTACCAAGGCTTTGGCTGGAAGAGCATTTCCAGAAAAGTCCAGACTGCGTTAAGGAATTAAGATTGACTTTATGAAGCCAATAAAAAGCCCTCTGGAAAACTGGCCAGATACCCATCAGTAACATTTCCTGATCTGTAGTAAGTAATGAAGGTAACTTCCTGACAGATCTGGGGGTCAAAATATGCTTGAGAACCTCAGAAGAAGAATTTACCCAATGCATACAGGTATCTAATGGCACAAATAAAACCTAAGCTCATGAGAGGCTTTTAAAGAGTCTAACTTAAAAATTCCTTATAAAAATTCCAGCAAAGCCAATTTTAAAAAGAATCCAGATAATTAATAATTATTCTTACTGCACTTTATACAAATAATCAGTATACTGAAAGTACAGTTTATTTTAACAACTAAATTAGTTCTACTATAATTTTATTTTATTTTATTTTATTTTTTTGAGACAGAGCCTCAAGCTATCCGTAGAGTGCCATGGCATCACAGCTCATAGCAACCTCCAACTCCTGGGCTCAAGCGAGTCTCCTGCCTCAGCCTCCCAAGTAGCTGGGACCACAGGCGCCCGACTCAACGCCCAGCCATTTTTTGGTTGCAGCCATCATTGTTGTTTGGCGGGCCCGGGCTGGGGATTCGAACCCGCCACCTTAGGTGTATGTGGCTGGCGCCTTAGCCGATTGAGCCACAGGCACTGAGCTTAAATAGCCACTTCTGTCTGGTGTGTGTCATACTGGACAATCCAGCTCTAGATGTTAAAGTAAAATCATTAAAAGCATTTGTAATATGCATATACACTGGAGAGTTATTGATATAAATGTTTGAAAAAAATTGGCAATCTTTCAAAAGGCACAAGAAAAATGCTCCAATAAGGATTTTTTCCAAGTTTTTTAAAAAAGAATATCAAATATAGTCAAATTTATAAAAGGTTCTTTTATCATTGTTTAAAGTTAGAAACTTGAAATTCACTGTAACTCCCTCTAAGTAAATATTTTGTCTACTTTTTGGTAGTTGTTGAGAAATGTCTAGATGAACTGTAGAAATCTTAATGTAAATATCTGCCCTGCCTATTACCTCAGGTCCTCTACTGTTCAAGGATAATCCATGAGTCTTCACATAATGAGGTTAAGAAATAGTTTTCAAGACACTAGATATTATTCTCTCTCTATGAAACTGTAACACAGATAGTATTTTGGAAGTGAACCTGGCACTGAGTTATTCTTTCTTGTTGCTACACAGCCTACATACACCAAAAAGGATCACCAAGTAGGAGACTCAGACAACAGCCCTATGGTAGGCCTTTGACAGTACTCCTTAGTGTATGCTTACGTTTCCACCTAAGGTAAAGGTATTTCTCAGATGTTGTCAGGGCATCTGGAGGGTGACATATCACACCAAGATATGGATGTGGGATTCATGTGGAAGAAGTTAAAAACTAACAGTATAGCAAAAAGAACTATCATTCAAGGAATGAGATAATTGTTATACCCTTCTGCTTATTTAGAATACTACCAAAAAGAGAAAAATGTTTGTGAGCTCACCATAAATCATCCTTTGATTGCATTGAAAACCTTTTTTCCTACTAGATAAAGGTTTGGAAATCCTTAGGGCCAGTGTAATGGCTTATCATTGTGCATACATAACTGTCTGATCTTAGATACAGTGAATTTGGTCCTAAAAATTTCACCTAATAAATATATTAATGCAGATCTTGGTCAGTTGAGTTTTCTGAAGAGTTCTAATAGAAGATAAACAGCCATTTCAAGGGAATCTAACAGGGACATTTTCTTCAGAAAACATTTAATAGATGGAAGATAATGTATTGCAAAAGAGAAAGATATTAAGTCTCCTGAAATGGGAAAATAAATACAATCTTCTAAAATCACTGCCTTGGGTGGTGCCTGTGGCTCAAAGGAGTAGGGGACTGGTCCCATATACCTACTCAAAGGAGTAGGGTGCTGGCCCCATATACCAGTTCAAACTCGGCCCCCGCCAAAAAAAACTACAAAAAAAAATCACTGCCTCTACAAAACCTGTTAACTGCTGAGGGAATCTTGGAAAACTACCAACTGCTATGTCTTATATCTGACTCTTATATACCTAGATAGAAGAAACATTAATTTCTCTACATATGTAAAACAATGTCTCTCAACTTTTCCTAATAATCAGTCTAGATATCTTTTTTGGGACATTTTTCCTTAGTTTTCACTCTTCATCCAAATTTTAATAACACAGCTATGCAGTGTATTTGCTTATGTAGTGTGGCTCTTTGGATGCTCAGAAGCAACTGAAATTCCTATTTCAGGAATAGGAATTCTTTCTTTTGCCACCCAAGAACCAATTTTCATCCTTTGGGGGATGATATCAATTATGTTAAAGATACATGGTATAAAATAACTTGATCAAAATAACTAAATGAGCAAAGAGTATGTGTGCCAACCTGTCACAAGTTCTTCTTGTGGCAAATTCCCATTCTTTCTGTTTTAATTTGGGATCTTTAACATGGAGAGCACTCTTTCAATGAACATAAGAGGAAGAAGATAAAAATAAAGGTTGTATTACTTACCAGTCCTGGGGGTACATGCCGTGTCCAAGAGCCACACACACAGAGATTAGGAAGCATGGGGAGAGATGAGAGAAAGAGAGAGAGAGAGAGAGAGAGAAGGATCCATGGGCTAATGCTTTTTTGATTCTAGAGCATTATCCAAACAGGTGTCCCATGGGGATCTTAAGTTGTAGATTTAAAACAGGTAAGAACGAGTTCCTAAGGGTAACCATGTGACTAAGAGATAAATACTGTGGCATATCTGCACAGTCCATGCAGAGTGTGAGGTCAAAGGACCAGTCAAGTATGTTACATCTCGCCCCACTTGGTGAGGTGGTGCCCAGGGTCAGTTGTAGAAAGTACATATCTGTTCCATATTGAGGAACTGGGAGGAAGTGTAAAACTGAAAACTGTGTCAAGGGTGACTGAACCCTGCTTATACTATAAGAAACTTAAATTTATATTCAAAATAGATGCTCAGCTAACAAAATTATAAAAATTCCCAACACTCTTTCAATACTCATACCCATCAGGACATACTGCTAAAGCTTCTGGGACATTCTTTCAAATACACACCTCATGTTGGACGAATATCATCTTTGTTTCTAAAAAGGAAGGAACTGTTCAAACACTCTTGATACCCAGTGCCTTCATGCTATAAGCTAAGCACAGAAATGTCAAACAGCCTAGAATCTATAGGAATTGAAATCATGGAAGACTTACCATATTATTAATGTTGATATATGATTTGATTACAAGAGGTCTCCCAAAATAGATTAAATTAATGCCTAGTTTAAAAAAATCTCCATTATATAGAAACAGATAAATTTAGAATGAGTGATAAGATTAACATATTGTTAAGGGATATTCTGGAAATCTCATGGGGAAGAATATTGATAGCAATGGGTATCAAAATGTCAATGCCATGCTGCTGAGGTTTAAGTGCAACTAGAATCTTGTTTTGGGTGGTGCCTGTGGCTCAAAGGAGTAGGGCACTGGCCCCATATGCCAGAGGTAGTGGGTTCAAACCCAGCCCTGGACAAAAACTGCAAAAATAAATAAATAATAAATAAATACCTGAAATTTGAAAAAAAAAATACAAGAATCTTGCTTTGCTCCATACAGAAAATTTGCTAGAGAAAAACACAATGGAACAAACAGTAACATTCTCAAGAGAATCTCTTGGGTTAGTAGTGATGTTCTTTCATTTATTCTTAATTTTAATGATTTGTGTCAGTCAAGCTGTAAACATTTGTTAATTTTATTAGTCTTTGCATAAGCCCAACCTTTTGTTTCATAAATCTTATGTATTCTGTTTGTGTTTATACATCACCAATTTTTTGCTCAAATTTATATTATTTACTTTTTATTGCTTGCTTTTTGTAGTTTAGCCTTTACTTGTTTTCTAAAGGTAGAACTTATTTACTTTTCCTTTTTTTCAAGTTATAGTCCTTTAAAATTATAAATCCCTCTTTAAATATGTCTTTTGTTATGCCACATTCAGTGCAAAAATGTTTCCTAGTTTAAGATTTTTTTTTTTTTAGACCTGTGGGCTCTGTAAAGTGTGCGAATTTCCAAATATTTGGTGGTTTCCAAATTTATTTCTGTTTTGATTTCTAATTTAAAATAAATATAATAGGATATATTCTCCATGATTTCAATCTTTTGAATTTATCCCGTATAATTTTATGGCCTAAGGTATACTATATTGTGGAGAACATCCCAAGTGTGCTTTGAGAATAATTTGTGTTCTGTTGTTGGGTGGTGTGTTATTTTTCTTTATAAATATCTCAAGTCAATATGGTTGATGATGTTGCTCATATATGGTGCAAACTCAATGATTGCCTAATGGGCCTATCAATGATTAAAAAGAAGGTATGAAAGCAATAGTTATTATTGCTGAATTGCCTATTTATCTCTTAAATCATGTCAATTTTTGCTTTATCTAATTTTAGGCATTATTGTTATAAGATTATAATTGCTATATATTCTAGATTGATTAACTTCTATCATTATATATAATCTTTTTTTATCTCTTACTATATTTTATGATAAAGTCCATTTTCTCTGATGTCAGAATAGCTACATAAGCTCTCTTGATATTGTTTGAATGACATAGCTTTTTTTATCCTTTTACTTTCAAACTATATATGTCTTTTGCTTTAATGTATCCCTTTTGCAGACAATGTATTGCTGTTTTAAGTATTTTATTTTGGTAGTGGAATCTTTCAGTCTCTTTTCAAAGTTTAATGGATTGTCATATGGCTGGATTTATATCTGACATTATCTTATCTCTGTTCTATAGGTTTTATATCTTGGGGTTTATTTGTTCATTCTTTATTGCTTTCTTTTGCATTAAACAGATTTTTAATAATACTATTTTAATTCTTTGGTGATTCCTTTAATATTTTTTTGAGTTATTTCCTTAGTAGTGGTCCTAGAACTTACAAAATGTACCTTAAATTATCACAACCTACCTCAAATAATTGTATTACTATTTTTTCGTATGTCTCAAAATTGGTTTCAAGGAATCAATCTGTTGCTCATTTGGTCCAGATTTCCAACAGATACATTATTAAAGCCTTAATCAATCAAAGGATGTTTGTAAAAGGGTGACTCTCAGATAAGTGACAGATAGTAAACACTA
This sequence comes from Galagoides demidoff, assembly GCA_963574575.1. Taxonomy (NCBI): domain Eukaryota; kingdom Metazoa; phylum Chordata; class Mammalia; order Primates; family Galagidae; genus Galagoides; species Galagoides demidoff. The sequence goes on from CAUYQV010132762.1 coordinate 21,759, forward strand.
AGGATTTTGTCACCCCTGGACACAATGATCACACTATAAAGTCATGGTGACCAGGAAACACAGACAGTGGTTTAGCCCCATGGCTGACTGGCACAGATAGACTCTCATTATCCCTAGTGTTACAAGTACCTGAGAAGATATCAGTATTCACAGGACAAAATGCTTACTGTGAGAATTCTTACTGGCCCTCCAGATGTAATGGCATAGGTTATTCTTGATACTTTCCTTTATGTCATGTATTAAGGAGACTATATAAATTCTTTCATATAAAACCAACCTTTTGGTCTACATGGACCTGTGTAAATAGAGTAAAAATATGGAAAGATGAGAAGTATACATGTCTATTTGTCAACCAAGCATAAGACAGGAGGGTTTCTTACTAATTTATTACTTAGATGCTTCAAACAAAATATACATAGTATGAAAACTCTAAAGGGAGAAATAGAAGCCTGGAGTGATCCACCAGATTATTAATGCCTTATCCTGTTTAAACTAACAGATTTTGTAAAATCAATTAAATTCTAAGGTACTTAATATAATAATGAAAATAACCCAGGAAAATATATTTCTTAAAAATTGGATGTTACAGGTGGCATCTATGGCTCAGTGTAGGGTGCCAGCCCCATATACCTAGGGCAGTGGGTTTAAACCTGGCCCTGGCCAAACTAGAACAAAAAACAGCCAGGCACTGTGGCGAGTGCCTATAGTCCCAGCTATTTGGGAGGCTGAGACAAGGGAATTGCCTAAAAACCCGGAGTTGGAGGTTGCTTTGAGTTGTAATGTCATGGCACTCTACCGAGGGGGATAAAGTCAGACTCTGTCTCAAAAAAAAAAAATTGGGTGTTACTTCTGGAGTGCATAGTTTCGATCTTTCCCAGAGAAAGTATCCAATACAAATGTCAAAAACGATACTTTGGAGTGGGGGTGAAAATTCCAAACAGAAAACCTTCCTTTTCTACCAACATCACTTCTAATATACAAGGCATGGAGGTATACAAAAGTGGCCAAGAAAATCTAAGCAAAAAATAAAAATAAAAATCGAAAGTTTAAGTATTTCACATCCTGAAATGTTTAATGCAACATCTAGTTGAACTAGTACTCGTGTGCATACAAAAATGCTTTCTCAGCTGATGGGAAAAAACAAACAAACAAAAAAAAGAGTCAATCCTTGCGACAGTTAGACAGTTACCTTTGAAACATTCCCCCTGAGGAGATGTGCACTAATAACAGCACGTACTCCACCTTTCAAAGCACTTTTGGAACTCTTTTTCACAATGGCTGTCAAAGCTGTTGCTGTACTATGCTCAATGTCCTGAATGTCATCAAAATGTCTTCCTTCCTATATTTTCTTTATCTTTCAGTAAAGAAGAGAGTCATTGGGAATGAGATCAGGTGAGTACAGAGGGCAATCCAATATAGTTATTTGTTTCCTGGCTAACAACTCCCTTATAGACAGTGCCATTTGAACTGCTACATTGTTGTCACCTCTTAATTGGTGGAACAGATAGAAATTGATGCAATTCTAATAAAAACTTGAACCTACAGGAAAATATGTTAACACAGTCCTATGACTATAAGATATTCTTAATTCCCAAATATAACCATTGTCAATAATGAAATTGATAACATATTATTTTTAAAAATATCAAACAGAAATGAAATAACAGTATAAACTACACAGATTATAATGGAAACTAAATTGAAGAATGGCTAAAAGATATTCAAACTGAGTAAAAACCACAAAAATTATGGTTCCCACTTTAGCTAATAGTAAAAGAAAGAAGCCTGGAGTGATCCACCAGATTATTAATACCATATCCTGTTTAGACTGAACAAACACATAAAATAGAACAAAAACAGATTATGATTAAAATAATGAATACCTAGGGAAAAAGACTAAAAACAATGTCAAAATACCACCAGAGGAGGAGGTTGGTGCTGGAAAGCAATGCACAGGGTGAAATGGCTGCATATTTTGCTCAAACTCCAAGCATATTAATTAGGTTAAGTCAACCTAACATTTCTCCAAGCAAACAAGAAAAGGCGATCTTGGGCCCCGGGACCTAAGGCCATCAGCATCCATGGCCCTAAGAAACACCCTTCCATGTGACTACAGCACGAGAATGGTTAGGTCCCAGTCAGACCAGTAGCACCAGAATTTCCCTATCATCAGAGGGACAGGATGGTCTTGTGGAGGGCACTTTTGGGACGGAAAGGCTCACCAACGACACAATTTCTGCTGGACAGGATAATGCAATGGCAGAATTGGTTCCAGAACTTCTTCCCCTTTCCTACAAGTCAGACCTCAAGGGAGGAGAGGATATTCACTCCGGGGATACAAAAATATTGCCTGCAAAGTCCTGTAGGAAATTAAGAGGGAAGACCAAAGTCACCCCACATGAGGCAGCAGTGCCACAATAACAAGTACGCCACTGAGCCAAAGAAAAACAGTCAGCTCCCGTAGGCCAGACCCTATTTGTAGTCACCAACACGAGCAGGAGGAGAAGAAAATTCCACGCACAAGAACTAATTGAACGTGGCTATCGTGAGGGCTTTCTGTGCTAGATGTCAACTCACGGAAGTGGTCAAGTCACTCATTTGGAGTGCGGGCAGTGACTCTGTACTAGCATACACCTAGTCACAGGCCTTAAACCCGGGATCTGGTTCTCCTGTGAGAGATAAGGCCAATGCAACGCTTCCAAAGCATTTCCCTCCGGCCCTCGAATGGTTAGACAGAGAAAGAGGCCCCGTTGCGTTCCGCTGGGCAAGGCAGGCAGGCAGACATCGGAGGACCACGGACCAGGCGCGGCGCTCGCTAACTATCACCTGCCCCACAGAACTACCTGAACGTGGCTGCCGCGCGTGGTCCCCGT